>JAKSZT010054262.1:7673311-7716049 GCA_026826555.1 Tolypeutes matacus
AAATAAATAAATAAATAAATAAATAAATAAATAAATAAATAAATAAAAAAAGAAGCTCAGTAGAATTCTAAGCCTGACTCTGGGATATTAAACTTTAATTATTAATAATCTCTTCAAAGCCACCAGAAATATACTAATTGATACCCAGTGTCCAAATTTCACCCATGGATGAAACTAAAGGTTTGACTAACTGAACAAGATTTTCTAACACTACCTCTCTCCCTGGAGTTAACAGAAGGTCAAAAAAACAGTTAATTGTGATTACAAAATGTAATAGTAAAAATGGAGCAGCCCCTGAGTTGCTAAAAGCAATACTTAAATCTCCCACCTACAGAAGTACATGGAGTTGACTAAACATTAGCCTGCATTTAAAAAAAAAAAAAAATTAAGATCACAAAGTTTTAACTCTCCTTTTTGACCCCACCAATACTTTGATAATAATAGAAGCCTAAAGATATATTAAGATATACAGTATACAGTATATATAAAGATATACAGTATATATAAAGATATACAGTATTAATTCTGAATTTGCAATCATTAAAGGGTCTTTCTTGCCCACAGAAGAGCCTGTAAACTCTTCTAATTTGCAAGATTGATATACTTGGCCAATAGGTCAATTACCTGTTGAATAAGTGAGCGAGCCTCTTCAGAGACACATTCTGGCATGTTCAAAGTAGTGTGAGTATTTATTCCTGCTGGATGGCACTCAATCAGAGTCTGAAACAATCAATCAGGTATACTTCTTATCCCAAATATCATCACATTCTGTTCTATCACAGGATTTATGAACAGGAAGTATAGAGACGTCAACAGCCATCCTAACTGGAGGTGTAGTAGTCAACATGGGGCTACATAAGTGGTTTAGGATAAGAGCTATGAGCCTACAGAACTTCTAACTTTGAAACCTGAAAGAAAGGCAATCTTTGAGATCATATAAGAGCTTATTATGAAAGTCATTTTAGAGATATTTTCATGCTACTAGCCCTCTTCCTTTAGTTACAAAGTGAGTGCTCATAAAAGTTTAAATCACATACAAAAATAAAAAGGAAGTTGATATATCTGAATTTTTAATATTTTCTTAAAAACCTTCAACGTTTAGAATCTGTTAGTAATAATACTTTACATATGTATAGTACTTTGTGGCTTAAACGTAAAGGTACTTTGCGAACTTCACAACAATCTTAGGATGTCAGTATGATCTATAGTTTGCAGATAGATAAACTACTTATAAAAGTATAACTTCATTTCTTCTGTTTTCTTCCCAGGAGGCAATCTTCACAATACTCTATCAAAGCCTATTAACATCAAACATCGTACTTAAAAGTTATTGATCAGAGAATATAAATTCTTTCCTTAAGCTAGGACAAATAGGAAAATGTTACAGTATTGAAAAAAAAAATAATGTCTACATTAATTTTCTAAAATGACAACTCCCTCCTGGTTTCAAACAAAATGTTTAAAACATCCAGAAAATTTAACACATTCTTAAATGAACCTTACATATTTAACTTGGTTAAAACTCAACCATAGAAAATGAGGAGAAAGAAATGTTCAGATTATATTTCATTATATACCATTGTGACACAACAGAATTTTTCAATTAATTTATTCAATGTAATACAATTCTACTTTTTTAAAAAATCTAGGATCTTGATAAAACTTGCATTTATCTGTTTGTTTTTGGTATCAAATCTATTACCTAGTTGCTGATGGCTAAAAACAAAAGGCAAGGGCTAATGTTCTAAATGTGAAATCATGGTAGCATCTGGGTAAATTTATATACAGGTCACTGCATACCTTGCCAGTGAGAAGTTCAAAGAGGACAGCACCCAAACTCCACCAATCACAGGCTTCGGTTTCTTCCGTGATAGCTCCAACCTCTAAACACACCAAAAAAGGTTGATATTAAAATTCCAAAGGTCAATTAAGTTTTCAAAATTAACATGTATTAGCAAGGTGACCTTTTTAATGCTGAGAGAGCATATACTAAATACTACTGGGCTTTCAAAATTCCTGAAAGTTACTTATCCCTTTGGTCACCTACTGTGGATGTATTTTTTTTTTTTTTTTTTTGACACAGCCATATATTAAACTGAGACATTTTGTTCTTTAGTTGATAGAGGGACACCTTCAAGATGCTATACTTAAAACAGTTACATGAACCTACCACATCAGCATTTTGCTAATTTTCCAAATTTGAGAAAGTATAGCTAGTTCTACCTCAGGGGTCATTTTTTTTTTAAGATTTAGAAACAAAGGCTCCTTAGGCTCAAAAGTAACTTCAAAAATCATCTAATCCCATATTAATTATCTTTTCTTTACAAGTTAGAAACCAGAGAGGTGAAATGCCTTGTCCAATGTCATATAGCAAATTTATAGCAGAACTCACATTTAGTTTATAATATCACCTTCCCTCTCCTATCTTATCAATTGTTTCGACTAAAGAAGGTGGACATGAAACGCAAATCTGCCCATTTTGTTAATTGAGAAGTATAGCTAGAAATGATGTTGTAAAACACACTAAGGGTTTTTAGATTACCTACAAATTATTACAATTTTATCTGTGTTATTCCCCCCCTCTCACCATAACAAGTTCCTGAAAAGTAATATGAGATTTTCAGTAACATCTTTCAGGTTCCTACATGAGTCAGCAACAACTCCTCATTTCATCATTTTGGGGGCTTTTAGCCCTTTGGTCATGTTTAATGTCTCCTTGTCCTTTCCTAATGACATTCTATTAGTAACTAAGTCATTTATTATGTGACTAGGTACTCCACAATTCATAACAATGCTTGAAAGGTTTATAAGTAGTTGGGTTGGAACCTGGAAAGTAGTAAGTAGAAGTGGTGCTCAGGGGCCCAGCCATTGACAAATGCTTGGTACATTTACTGTGTGGAAGAACCATAAAACTCATAAAACAGCTCCAGCTCTAAGTCTTGAAGCAATGTCATGTGGACCAGAAGAAAGAGCCATTCCTATGCAAAATAGTGAAAATTGCTCCATTCCAGCAACCATCTTCCATATCCATGAGCCTCTTCTTCCCAGTTTCAGACTGCCTAAGTAGACCTACTTTCCTGCATGCTGGCCCCTACCCAGTCTGTCATCCCCATGTCAAATTGCAATCTGCACTCTCTAACTATAGCTGCTCTCCCCTAGATGGTGAAAAGAAAACAGAGATTGAATTAATTCAAACTACTGTGTGAGTGACTGACAGTCTCCTCATCCATTTGCATTTATAAAATAGTTGCTTGTTTGAAAAACTGAGAACTACATATCTAACAATAAAGGTTTAATTATATATATATTGTGACACTTCCATATGATGGCATACTACTACATAACTATTTTAAATGATGTACTCATACAATATTTAATTATATAAGTAAATGTTCAGATATATTAAGTAAACAAGCTATAAAACAGCAGATTCCAATTTTAAAATGTCTAGTGAGATAATATGACAAAATGTTTTAGTGATTTGTCTCTGCAGAGGTGAGATTTTAATTTTAATTTTTATACTTATTAACCTAAGTGAATAACTAAGAGGTATAATTTTTCAAAGTATAACAAGTTGACATGAAAACAGAGATGAAGCTATGTATCCTCCCTAAGAGTCTGTTTGCCTACATAGTCTCCCCTACAACTTTAATGTATTGTATATTAGAAAGGACAATTTCCTAGGAATCAGGAGTGCAGGGTTAAGGGCCTTGAGGAATTTTCTTGATCTTCTCCATAACATAGGGGTTAGATTTGACGACCTCTTGGTTAAATTTAGCCCAAATGATTTTGAAACTCAAGGATTCCCTAAAATAGTGATTCTCATGAAGGACAACACCCTGGGGACACTCTTTCAAAGTATATATAGCTAACCCTCCTAGATTCAAATATTCTGTCCCCTAATCCCCATTCCCCACTTCCCCAGAAAGCCACTATAACCTTCATAAATGTGTTTCTAGAAGCTTTAGAAAGGGTGTATGTCTTAGAAGCTTTAGAAAAGTAAAAAGAAAATTTAGCATAGTCCTGTCATCAAATATAATCTTCGGCACATTTCTTTCCAGTCTAACACAGTGAGTTGCACCATTTCCCTGCTCAAAATTCTTAAATAGTTTTTCTCATTGACTATTAATAGCCAAATGCCTTCATTAACCAGGCATGTATATAATAACCAAGCCGTCATAACTGAGGTCTCAGCCCCTATCAGATTCATTCATTTAACATACATCAAGCAGCACAAACGAAGCACTATGCTAGGCACTATTCCTCCATGGAACTCTATGCTCTGGACACACTGTTGAATAGTGAGAAACTAAAAATCAGTATTCCTATGAGCATAGTTAATGGTTTTACTTTTTAAAATATATTCTGGCTCAAGAATTTCCAGTATTCCATTTTCTTCCATAAGATGGCAAGCAGTATATATTTCTTAGTTTTATATTGATGATACCTGTCTACAACTGAAGATCCCAAATTGTTGATCAGCTATCTGTTTTGAATGTGCCATCAAGTCTCACTTTCCATGTATGAATGATTTTTGCACATAATAGCACATAATCCAATAATGATCCTTGTAATAACAAAATAGCAGCTAATATTTATTGGCTGCTAATTATATGTAAGGAACCGTGTTTAACATTTTACATGAGTTACTTAAGATTTCCAAACAACCCTATGAAGAATTTTTTGGGAAGGGTCACTGTAGGAGAGAAAATACTGCTGTTTGTGTGTTCAGGGAGAAGAGGGCTATCTTTTCCCAGTCAGCTCAGAGAAAAGTTGTGAAAAATAATGAGATAGTTTACAGGGTATAACAACAAGCTCTGAGCAGCTCTAGACTAGAGTCACACCCCAAGTCTCTGTTCATAAAAGTTCTCTGCTAGAACTGAGCAGAGATTGTTGAGGTAAATCTATATAATAAATGGCTAACACAATTTATTAAGGTACCTTTTAAACTCAGCAAAAGGTCCAAGTGCCATCACCAACGTAGCCTTGATTATCAAAAGCTACATGTCACGCCTGTTCTCCCATACCACTGCTGGGAATGGGCACCCCAGGTGAAATGTGTCAGTGTGTGTGTGTGCGTGCGCAAGCACACATGTGCGGGGGGGGGGTCTTGAAGCCACAAGATAATCATAGTGATATTCCTGAGCCTCAAAGATTTTTCTGTGTGGGAGGGGTTGGGATATTGTTTAACTATGAAAAGAAACACTATTATGTAAGAGAATGTAAAATTTGCCTGGGTTTGCAAGACAAAAAGAATTCAAAGAAACCTCAGGATCATATTCCATTGGTCCCCTGGGGTACCCATTACATATTATTTCTGTAGTCAGAAGTACTTAGATGGAAAAGTTTGAGAGGCATTTCATGAGAACAGACAAGGTGCATCCATTTGCTGGTTTCTGTGAACTTAGTCAATTAAGGAGTCCAAGGACAATGTTGACTGTTTTAAGGTGCTTTGAAATCTCTGGCAAATTTTCTGCCAGAGTACTTAACAGGTAGACAATGGCCAACATAACTGCTTCAAATGTGGATTGCCACAATATCTGATGAGCCCCAATCTGTGAGGCAACAGAGAAAAGCAGCAGGAGATCCAAGTAAGCCCTAAAGCCAGTTTACATCCCCATTCCTCAGTCAGCTCTCTAGCTGTTCCAGCTGTACCAAGAGGCTCTTTTTGGTGACACTCTAGCACTGCCAACTTTATTCTACTTCTTTCACTTCCCATTTATTTTTCCAACATTTCTTGTTCTTCTCCTCATCTTTCTTCCACTGACAGCCTGCTTATTTTTCCTCTCCCCATTCTCTCTTTCTTCCCTCCTCTTGGATGTCATCAGTTAAGTTAAATGGTTCTCAGGTCTAAAGAGAATGCTGATTCTAATAGAAGCTAAACTGCTTCTGAAAATAAGGCAGGTAGGCTGAATGTCATCTTTAATCTGACTGGGCTATTAAGAAGGATAAAAAATACGAAAAGGTAATTTTTTTTTTTCATAGAAACCTGAGAAAAGGACACTACACAAGTTTTTTTTTTTTGTTTTTTGTTTTTTTTTTAAGATTTTATTTATTTATTCATTTATCTCCCCCCTTGCTGCCTGTGCTCGCTGGGTCAGCCAACCATGCCGTGCAGGCGGGCCTGCCCTCACCAGGAGGCCCCGGGAACCGAACCCGGGGCCTCCCACATGGTAAACGGGAGCCCTACTGATTGAGCCACAGCCGCCTCCCTCTACACAAGTTTTAAACCCATCTTTTTAACAGTACAGCTTGAGACTCTTCAAAATGATATTATATTAAGTAGGACCTTAGTAATTAATGTGAATTTGACATCTTAAGGAAGAGTTAGTGACCAGTTGTTCTTGATTTTCACAGATAAAATGACTGGACAGTACAACAAAGAGTTCTGTATTTGGGTAACATATAAAGAAGAAATTCCTAACAGTGTAGAAGCTTAAATATTAGAAAAACTGAAAGCAAGTACTTGTGGAATTTCTTAAGGGTTTTAAAACAAAAACTTTTTTCTTTTAATAATCAGAATGTAGGTATCTTGGCAATCCCTTCAGCATTCCTTAAGGACCAACAATTCTTAAATTAAAAATTTAAAGATATATCTTTAAGTTGCATTGCAGAAAAGAAGCAGGAGGTTGTGTGGCTGTCAAAATTAGAACCACTGTACTAAAATTTTTTACTTGAAAAACCTAAACAAAAATTTAAGCATAAAGCAAGAGCATTGACTTATATGTACAGCTACATGATAGCTAGTACAAACAGCAAGTGAACAGTCAGATATATGTGTCTAACATCAAAAATGGAGAATGCAAAGAAATACCAAATAAATATATGAAACTATTTTAAAAATATAATATAGTAAAGCTGAGATATCAGTTATTAAACTCCTATCCAAAATTTTTAAAATCTTGGAAAAAACAGAAACCATTTTAAAGGATAAATTCTATTACCGTTTTTTTTTTTAATCAATTTTCAAAATATATTTTCCCATAAAATCTAATGTGTTAATTTTTGTGCAAGCCCCTCTCCCCCACTACTCCACTCTATATTTGCAATTTCTAGGCTGGGTAAAACAGTACCTTTATTCTTTACAAGTGCAGAAGTACTATAGGCATTAAGTAAAGTGATCTGGAAGGAAAAAAAAATTCTCTAAGAAAAACCACTGAGCCAGTGTAGCTCAGTGGTTGAGTGCTGGCTTCCCACATACAAGGTCCTGGGTTCAATCCTTGGCCACAGTACCTCAAAACAAAAAAACAAAACAAAACAAAAACACAAAAAAACACAACCAAACTCTCAAGTTATTCCCACAAAAACTCAGAGAGAATTGGTGATATCAAAGAATCCAAGATTTTTGCCTCTGAGTAAAGAAGACATATTGCCAGGCTTTTGTGATGCCACTGTTTGAATGTGGCTGGGTAAGTCACTAAGCTTCTCTGAAAATGAGGACAGCCAGATCTCTAACATTCTTTCTACCTCTTATAATCTGTAATTTTATGATCCTTAAAGTGTTTTCAAAAGCACTCATGAGCCTTTCTCATAACTTCTCCCTCCATTAACCTAAGATGCCTAAAGCGTGGGATTATGCTCAGATGAGCTACCACTCTTCAATCTCCTTCCTAATTTTCTCCTTTTTATATATAGTTACTCTTTTCTTTCCCTAAGGGACTAATCACCTGGTGGCAAACAAAATGAATTAAGTGTCACTAAATCTAACCATTATCATCTTTTAATATAATGGGCACACGATCAGTTCCAGCTTCAGATTTCAACTCATTCAAAAAAAAATTTAAGGACACCAAATATGTGGGAACAATAGAGTAAAATTCTAGAACTTTCATTTCAGCATTATCAAGTCTGATATTCTAAACACAATATAGAATCTTACTAATTTATACTAATGATTCAAACTACAGGATTTCACAAGTGAATAAACAAGTTTACATAAAACAATAAAGGTATTACATCATAGAAAGTGTTGTTTCTACCTCTGTTTTACTCACATTTAATATCTTATAGAACACTCTTCAACAGACTAGGATATTTCTCAGAAAAATAATGCTGCCTCCTTGGTAACCCACACTGTCAACAGGCTTGTAAAAACACACAGGATAAGAGAGTTTTATAACCCTTATGGCAATCAGTCAGAATCTATTAAATCTCCCTCTTAGAGCCAAAAATAATAGTGTTTAACCTGACCCCCAAACTGTAACTGTATTAAGTACAGCTCCTGAAAAGTAAAGGAGCAAAAACTTAGAAAGCTTAGACTTGGGCAATCATAAAATGTCTATCTCAATAAGGGAAGTCAAAGTAAACACTCTTGTACATGAGGAAGTTAGAAAGACACTGGAGAGACGATATGATTGCAGCATTATTAAAATCATGGCATATACTTATTTATCTATGGGCACAGACCCTGCCTTCTAGAACTACACAGTTTAAACCACATAAATTTCTCAGGGACAGAACTCAAAAATAAATACCAAACACAGCACTAAAACTATACTAAAAATTGTACAGAAAATTGAAAAAGCTAGAAAATGCAGGTCAAGCTCAAGTTTTAAATGAATACCAACCTTTACAAGAGGTTTTGTAAAAATGAATCATCTTGCATTTTTAGCAATTTCTAGTGCCTTAAACACTCAAATTCAAAATTTAGTTTTCTTCAAGAGACATTACTGTTAAGATGTTTGATTAATAAGAGAATGACATTCCACATTTAGTTCTTTGATAGTTTTGTTAAGGTACCCTCCAGGATATTGACATCATTTGATTCTATTCCCCAGTTTTTCTATTAAGGAGATTCACACAGATATTCTTATTCTTCCCTTGACCCTATTCATACTAACAATATAGTTGCCCATCTGCATTCCCAAAATCTCCAGGGACAATTTCCATAACCTCCTTCTGGCATTATGTTTCTTTAATATATACCTTAGAAGTCTCATTTTCTTTTCATTCTCAAAGTTATTACAACTGAGAAACTGTTATCAAGAGGTCATATAAAAGTCAATGATAAAGGGCATTATCTGAATAACCCACTGCTTACATCATACTCAATGGTGTAAGACTGAAAGCTTTCCCACTAAGATCAGGAACAAAACAAGGAGGCCCACTGTCACCACTGTTATTGAACATTGTTCTGAAGTTCTAACTAGAGCAATTAGAAAAGAAAAGAAATAAAAGGCATCCAAATTGGGAAGGAAGAAGTAAAACTTTCCATATTTGCAGATGACTGATTCTCTATATATAGAAAATCCTGAAAATTCCCTAACAAAGCTATGGAAAAGCTACTAGAGCTAATAAACTCAGCAAAGTGGCAGGGTACAAGATCCACATGCAAAAATCAGTAGTGTTGCCATATACTTATAGTGAATAATCTGAAGAGGATTGCAAGAAAAAAAATTCAAATTCCAACAGCCTTCTTTGCAGAAATGGAAAAGCCAGTCTTCAGATTTATATGAAAGGGTAAGGTGCCCCGAATAGCCAAAGCCATCTTGAAAGGGCAAAACACTTCCCAACACAGTAATCAAAACAGCATGGTACTGGCACAAGGACAGACATATAGACCAATGGAATAGAATTGAGAGTTCAGAAATTAACCCTCACATCTATGGCTGATTGATTTTTAACAAGGATGTCAAGTCCACTTAATTGGTAAAGAATGGTTTCTACAACAAATGGGGTTGGGAAAACTGTATGCTCATATGCAAAACAATGAAGAGTACACCATATAGAAAAATCAACTCAAAATGGATCAGAGACCTAAATATAAGAACCAAAACTATAAAACTCCTAGAAGAAAACATAGGAAAGCATCTTCAGGCAATGTGTTAGGTAACGGTTCCTTAGACTTTATACGAAAAGCACAAGCAACAAAAGAAAAAATAGATAAATGGGACCTCAGCAAAATTTAAAACTTTTGTGCATCAAAGCACTTCAAATTAAAAGACAACCTACAGAATGGGAGAAAATATTTGGAAACCACATATCCAATAAGGGTATATCCAGAATATATAAAGAAATCCTACAACTCAACAACAAAAGACAAAACCCAATTTAAAAATAGGCAAAAGACTTGAATCGACATTTCTCTAAAGAAGATACACAAATTTCCAAAAAGCACATAAAATCATTAGCCATTAGGGAAGTGCAAATCAAAACCACAATGAGATACCATTTCATACCCCTAGAATGTCAATTATTTTAAAAATGGAAAATACTAACGTGGGAGAGGATGTGGAGAACATTCATTCATTGTTGGTGGGAATGTAAAACGGTGAAGCCACTGTGGAAGACAGTTTGGTGGATCCTTAGAAAGTAAAGACTTACCATTTCTAGGTATATAACGAAATGAATTGAAAGTGGGAAATCAGATATTTGCACGCCCATGTTCATAGTGGCATTATTTACAATTGCCAAAAGAAAGACCCAGGTGTCCATCAATCCATGACTGAATAAACAAACTGTGATATTTACATATTATTCAGTCATAAAAAAGAATGAAGTTCTGAAACATGTGACAATATGGATGAACCTTGAAGACATCCCATTGAGTGAAATAAGCCATACACAAAAGGACAAATATTATATATTCTCACTGATATGAAATATTTAGAATAAACAAATTCATAGAGTCAGAAACTAGAACACAAGTTTCCAGGGACTAGGTTGGAGGCAGGGAATGGGAACTTAATGCTTAATTGGTATAGAATTTCTATTTGGGGTAATGGAAAACTTTTGGTAATGGATGGTGGGGATGGTAGTACAACATTGTAAATGTAATTAACAGCACCAAATTATATATTTGAATGTGGTTAAAGGGGCAATTTTAGGTTGTATATATGTTACTAGAATAAAAAATTTTTTAAATTAAAAAAAAAAAAACAAAAAAAAAAAACCATAGGATTGTACAACACAGTGAACCTTAATGTAAACTATGGAGTATATAGTTAACAGTACAATTATAATATTATTTCAGCAATTGTAACAAAGGTACCACAGTAATGCAAGGTGTTAAAAATGGGGGAAAGGTATGGGAACTCTGTATTTTCTGCATGATTTTTCTGAAAACTTACAACTTCTCTAATAAAAGAAATATATTTTTAAAAAATCATTGGATTTGTCCTGTATGACATTGCAGTGATGGATACAGGCCATTGTATATTTTGTCATAACTTACAAAACTGTGTGGGACAAAGTGTAAACTATAATGTAAACTGTAGTCCATGGTTAGTAGCAATGCTTCAATATGTGTTCATCAATTGTAACAAATGTACATGCTAATGAAGGATGTTGTTAATGTGAGAAAGTGTGGGAGGGGGAGGAAGTGAGGCTTATGGGAATCCCTTATATTTTTTATATAACATTTACGTAATCTAAAACTTCTTTTTAAAAAATTATTTTAAAAAAGACAACAATGAGAGATTATTTTCAATCATTATATAGTCAAGAATTAAAAAGAGGCATCATATCAAGTGTTTTTTTATGTATGCAGGGAAATAGGTATACTTGTACTCTGTTCATGGGAATGCAAATGGGTGGTGAGTTTTAGAAGAGAATGAGAATATATATATAAACTCCAGATCTAACAATTCTACTTTGAAGAAATCTACCTAAGCGAACTATTTCACATGCCTTCAAAGATATATGTAACAAAGATGTTCACTGCTTTGTTGTTTATAATAGTGAGAAACTGGAAACAATTTAAATGTTCATTAATAGGGGACTGGTTAAATAAAATATGTTTCATTTAAAAAAAAAAAAGTCAGTGAAATAGCAGCAATTGTTGTGAATGAAGTAGTCAAGTAATACTCAAGGTTCAACCAACATTTAGATGCTGAAGAACGTGTCACATAATGATGGGAAAATTTTAAAGCCTCAGACCCATACAGTACATTAAACTGATAATTAGTAATTAAGTATACCTTTGTTTGGAGGGGGGCAGTATATATTGCCTTCCAATGCCATACTTTATAAACTGTTTTATCCCAAAATAAGAAGAAGAAATCTGGCTTTAAATATAAGTTTAAGGATTCCAACCCTCCCTTTTGGAAAAGAAACAAAAATATATTAACTTTAGGATCAAACTTTTAGATCTTTGGTGATAAGAATTAAGCTAAATTCTTAAAAACCTTAAAGTAAGTTCTATGTACACTTTCATATTATCAGAAAGAAAGCTGAAATGCCTAAATGTTCCATAAATTCTGTAACTATTCAATCCGATTTAATCTGTTGTTACAAAATGGTCAAGATTTGTTAACCTTCTTCCCAGAGAATCAGACTACATTGGTTGACACAGGAGTAAAGTAAAAAAGTCTAATGTTCTTAGTGACATACTTGTAGCAAGGTTAAGAACATCATCTTTCTTGTACAGTGAGTATTCCATGTCATCTAGGGCATGGAAACATTACTACTGTGTTCTTACACAGACAATCCTTCCCTGAAGCATCTGTTGCTAATTGAAAGGGACTAGAAATACAAAATCCTAGTCAATTTCTCTCACCAGATCTTGCTGTGTATAAAGATTTTCTATGCAGGAGCTGAGCATTAGTCTTCCACTACAGCTGATGACTAAAGAGCAAAGAGAAAGAAACACAGAAGAAAGCACTTCTGTACCCAATAATACACGGAACTAAATGTGGGAAGAGGGACAGCAATGCATGTTTTTTTTTTAGCTAGTAAATTACCATTCTACAAACACAAATGATCATCTATGAAGGCCCACTACTGTCCTAGTTAACCAACAGTATACGTCTTCTCTTTTGGTAGTCTCTTTTTTATATAAATCTTTAAAAGTAATTGTTGATACTATACCAATTATGTCTTTAATTTCTGGCTGCTAAGCACAGTGTCTGGGACATAGGACATACTTAATAAATGTTTGTTGAATAAATATATCAATTTTGTATTTTGTAGCATAATTCATTCACAGTATTCAAAGCACTAAAAAGACCTCATTACATTCCTTTTCCCTGGAGCATACAGAGCTCCATCAAATCTGTTTGCACTTTCACAAGATGTAGGCCAGAAAGTTCAAAACATTACCTAAAACATACTCTGGATGCTGGATGAAGAACATATTAGAAGGAATAGATGTGGTTCAAGCAGTTGAGCGCCTGCTTTCCACATGGGAGGCCCCAGGTTCAGTCCCTGCTGCCTCCTAAAAACAAACAAACTAACAACCAAACAAGCGAAAAAACCAACTCAGGGAACCTGATGTGACTCAGTGGTTGAGCGCGTTTCCCATATATGAGGTCCAGGGTTCAATCCCTGGCCCCGGTACCTCAAAAAAAAAAAAAAGAACACTTTAGAAAGTGAGAACAGAGGTCAGTCATTGCTAACTGCAATAGTCCAGGCAAGAGATGATGGTGACTTAAAACTGATGTGATTGATAGACACATTACAATGCTCCCTTCTGCTGAGTATAATGATTGTCTCTGGGTGCTAAAGTTTGCTCTGGTAAAGGTAACATTTGCTACATCAAGAAAAACAACAACAACAACAAAAACCTGGGAGCAGGAAGAAGCCAGGATTGGGAGATATCCTCTGGTCCTTCTGAATTTAAGGAATCTAGGCACATACTTAGAAGAAATGTGCTACAAGTTTGTAAACAGGCTACATCTGGCTGGTGATCTTGTGAGAGAATTAATATTGGTTAGGGATTTCTAAAAAATTTTACCAAAAACAAAATCATTAAAAGTGCATTGTAGGATAACTATACTACCTAGGTTTTCCCAATATATTCTTATTTTAGATATAAAAAACAGTTTTTTAAAGGTTCCACAAACAAGACAAAACACTGAAATACTGCAACTGAAAGCAAAACTGGAAGTCATTATCAACTATAAGACTAAAATAAAATTTCATTTTAATTCCAGGTTATTTTGCTCTCCCCATACATATAAACTAAATTATTAAAGTTTTATAAGTTTAAAGTTTAAAAGTCTGAACATACACAAGTGTTCAGAGACCCTGCATTTGAAATGAGATACTTCAGACAGATAAACTTAAGATCCTAATTCTCAGGGTCATGTATTAACTAGAGCCTGGAATTTTCACTTCCTAGTCCATCCTTTCAAATGGGCATTTTGCTACTTTTTTCTCATATTATTTCAGAAAATGTTAGCTGCCCCAACTATCAGTTCTATCTTCCATAAAATCCTCAAACATTGTACTGAATTGATTATTCGAATGCCATATTTGATGAGTGAGATAGATGAACTATTTAAAAGTCCCTGGTACCTCATTACTCTCATTAGTTAGCATATTATCCAGAGAAGACCAATGACAGAGACTGGCACTTTCAAAAGGAAGGCAAGTCTGCAGCAGCCAGGGGCTCTGCTCTTCTCTACAGTGCCCCAAGGTGATGAAGCCATGTGATGCTGCTCCGCCTTTCTCCCATTTGCTTGGCTCATCTCAGTCTCTCTAGTCTTGCTTCCTGCCACCACTACATTATTAACTCAGTTGCAGGTAATTTAATTACCTGAAACCCTGGACCTCTTGTATTGTGAAGAATTGGATAAAAGTACAGACTACACTCAGCTAGTTCAGGCTGGCTCAACAAAATACCTAATTCAGATTTTCTCCTACTACCCCTCTGAATTTCCTGTTGTAGAGGTGACCTGGAAACCATGTTCTGAGCTTGCATGCAATTATTTCACAACTTGGGTCAAAACTTCTTAAGTTAATTCAACATTCTAGAGCCAAGAATTACTTGTTCAAAGGAGTTTATAGGTATCATTATTATACTGTTTTCTTGAGAGATAAAATAAGAAACAGGGTAACTACCATATGACTTCTGGCTGACTGATCATAATTGTAATTCTAAGTTCTATACAATCTTGCTTACACTCTCACCCTGCATTTCTAGTAGGAAAAAAACCAACACCATGCTCCATTTTCCATTGATCATATCCTAACAACTCCGTTCTGAATAGCCATCAGGTGTCATGGTGTTACCCAAGCAAAACCATTAAAGTTGATTGATGAGAGAAAGGCTAACTGAAAATTGTGAAAATGACAGATGCAGTTCACTCTCTGCTGCTCTGCAGGCAGAGCTACATGCACTGCTATTAAAGGAGCTTCAGGAATTCTATTTGCCTTATCATCATTAATTTTTTTTAAATTTTAGCATTTTTAAACATTTATTTGAATGAAGTGCTTCTGCATAAACGCTTAGAAGGAGTAAGCCCTAGTTATTACTCCATGAAGATTCAAACTGACAAGATGTTACAGAGCAGAGAAACTGAAGATTTGGTCTAAGTAGCTAACTAACTGCTCTGGTACATAATGTTTAAGACTCAGCATTACATCTTTGTTAAATATCAGAGGCAGAAGATAGTTTACTTTTTTCTTTATAATAATGCAGTGGTGAGGCAAATTAACTGAAGAGCCATCCAAATCAATTTAAACATGAAAAACAAGAATGATTACACTGTACCAACAAAACAATAAGTATCTAGGTTCATGTTCCCTTATTTGTCCTAGAGCTTAAAGCAAAACATTCAGGGTAAATAAGAGGTTAAAATTTTCTTTCTTTTAATTATTTAAGGCTTGATTAAATCCCCCTCCCTCACTCCAATATCAGGTAGTATTATGATGAAATGTACAGACAGACTGCATTTCACCTCTTTATGAAAACATTATCAATTTACTCACCTTTACAAATTCTCTAGTTCTAATGGCTGAAAAATTTCTTCTCTTGAGATGTGCTAAGGTATCTTTCGCTAGGGTACCAATTAAGAGGGGCTGAACTCTTTGGCATTACCCTATCTCATTCCTACCACTAGAGACAAATCATATTCTGGCCTGATATGAGAGGTATGATTTCAGAATGGGTCTGTTTCAATATTAAATGACTTAAAGCAGAGATGAAGATGACAAGCCAACCTTTAAGGGATCTTTGAGGGTTCCGGGATACATTCTGCCTAGGGATGGATATTCCAGGGTTCCAAATCCTCAAACCCTGATAAAGTGACTTTTAAATCTTCTTTCCATCAGAAGGGCCTTTCTTGGACAGTATGTGACAAGCAAACCTGAAGCCCTTTCTGTTTAGCCTAATGGCTCTATGCTAATGGCATATGTTTCATAGGTACATCAGGGAATTTTTCTCAGTGTAGAATTTTCACTATTCTAGGATAAACTTGAAAATTTACTAGTTCTCCTGAAGAAGAATTAGATTTAGTATATATGACAATAAGAACTAAAGGCAAAGGATTAAAAGTACTTGTTAATTATTTAAGAAAAACATCTACTATGTACAAGAGAGCTACTGTCAAAAGTTTTGCTAAAGGGTAAATTGAACAAAAGAGTTACTTTTAAAACAATCTTTATTAACCACAAATATTTTCACTCTTTTAAAATTTGTATAGCCTCCCTCTTGCCTTCTTCTTCTTCCTCCTTTATAGAAAAAGAGAGGGAGACTACACCTTGACTATAGCTATGCTTCTTGGTTCTGTCATTAATATTTTTTAAATTTACATCTATATTCTTTTGCTTTCTCTATCAACTTCCCATTTCTAAAATTAGATTCTTCACACTAGGTATAATTACCCAGGGCTCATAAATTCTCAGATCTAAATAATTCTTTCCCCTTTCAGCAATTTTGTTTGTTGAAAATCTTAGCATTTAACATCTACCCTACCCAAAAGCTACCTTAGCTCCTTTTTTTTTTTTTTAATGAAAATACTTCCCATAAATTCCTCATCTCCACATAATATACTTTATTTACAAATTCTATGAGTAAAAATATATACTTAGAAAGTCTTCTAAATGAAATAATTCTTTTAACTGTTCTAATGTTAGATGAGAAATCAGAATTTATCTTTGGAGAAAAAAAAAAATTCTTGCTTTAATAAGATGAGCTTCAATTTTGACTGAATTTTGTATAAGAAGGGTTTTAGATGATTTGACATCTATGACCTTATTTATACTCCACAAATCCATTTTACACTGATAATGGCTGATCTGGGACAAATATCCAGGCTTGGTAATTCTCAATTCTGTCTAAATACTCTAAATCTTAAATTTATGATGGCCTCATGATATTTTAAGCCACCCATGGTTTGAGTCCTAATTCTGTTTATCAAATACATAGCTATCATACAGTGCATCATACTTAAAAAGAAACAAATCGAGTGTAAGGCATGTTTATGGAGGAGGGTAAGGGAAACTACCCCCCCCCAAATATATTCATGGATTATTTGATAAAGTCAGGCTAGAAGAGCAAGAAGTGATTGTAAATAAATGTCATGCTCTAAAACTGAATTTTGCAGATAGTTTTCAGCATGTTTTTTCTATGTTTCACTTTTTACCATCAGCTGTGAGCTGTTTCCAAGTGTGAAATCGCCTAAGAGAGGAAGCAAAGCTGTCATTTGACATCTGGGAGCGTGGAGATTGGGTTGTAGTGAAAAGCATTTTGGACTTCTTCAATTTGCACACATACTCACCTATAAATTCTCAAGTCTGAAAAGTATTCAATGAGAAATAGCAATGTAAGTCTCAAGTATTTACAAAAGCTGATAATGCAGTAGAAAATAATGTGAAGGACACAAATTGATAGGCGCCATATCAACTTGTTTAAGACTAGAAAGGGAAACTTAAGTGGCTATTTTAGAATAATAACAATAACATATACACATTTTTGTCTCATCTTTAAATTCAGTCTTTTGCATTTTATATGCTTACCGAGTTCTTTTTCATGGTCAGAGTCTACCACTAAGAAAAAAGTACTAATAAGAAAAGAAAAAAAAAATATTTTCTTGACATTTTATTTTTCCTTTTGGAGAAAAGAATATTTAAAGTGCTCTAACAAAAGATTTATTCTGTATAATGATAACAGTTACAATGATAAAGCACATAAAATTCTTTGGCTAAAGATGTTATACATACACAAATAGAAATAAAATGAGAGTAAATGCAAGGAAGTTCCCTGGAGAGGAATAACGAGTTTAACTCAGTCATTATTCTGTAATCTGCCACAACAAAAAGTAGGAGAATGTGTTTAAAGTCTCCTAATAAGGAAACTAGACAGTTGTGCTGTTCCTACAGTTGTGCTATACAATTTATTCCTACTCTGGGAACTATTTCTTTTGCTTTTTCTCTCTCTGAACTCTGTTCTGTGTTTCTCTGGTCTGAAAGGAACCCATTTACCATGAAGGTTGTTTATTTAAAATAAAACCTTTCTAGAGATTCATACTAGATAATATAAGAATACAAAGTGGACCTAAAAGGAATGGTTTCTACTTTGAAAACAGGGGTGGGTTTGATCAGTGAATTCGTATTCTCAAGACCCTCTTGATAGGCCTGCAGCTGCAGCCATTTATGTGCTGGCTTTTTCACAGATGTAGACAGAGAAAGCTCCATGGTTTTTGTTTTTCTGTTGTTGGATTTGTATTCTTTATATAAAAAAGTAACAACTTTTTTTTTTTTTAAGTTCTTAGTTTTGTTGTAGAACCTTGTGAACATCGGATGTCCTTGGTAGTTTACATTGTTGAAATGACTATGACTTTTTAAAAATCTAAGATCACAAAGTTGGCAGAAGCTATACTTAAATAACAGAAGGTGATCATTTGCATTTCAAAATTTATCTGTCTTGCTTTTCCCCTCAATTAGACCAAAACATGTTGATTCACAGGTTTCTGTGTGTGTGTTTTTCTTTTTTAAACTTATTTATAGAGCAGAATAATGGCCCCCCTGCTAGTTTGGCATTTGCTCAAGTTTCTGTCCATGTAAATCGAATCTGTTACTGGAAATTTTTCTCAAAATATAAAGGCACATCAACCAAAGATAAAAAAGATATGCTGCTGATATTATAAAGTAGAGGGCAGGTGAATAATGTTTTTAGGACAAATATGTGATAAGGATTCCCAGGAGTGAGGAGTGGTAGGGGTAGGGGTTGCATGCTGTTTAAACAGAAGTGATTCATTCCTCATAATAATCTTGTGACAACTTTACTTTCTAACCAAACATCAGCTGGTTTACATATTTTAGAGTTACTTGGACAATAATACTAAAGTCAGAATTGAGAAGGAAAGGTGGGAGTATGGGGGGACTACTTCAGCCCTTCAGTGTTTCTACAGGTCTATCAAAATATGGCCAAGTACTTCATGTACTGATATGTGATTTTTAAGTCTTGAAATATTAGCATATTAACATTGCTCCTACCCTTTGGAAAGAGAAGGAAAGCCTACCTATAGTTTTTATCAGTAGTGTTGTTAATCAGTTTTGAAACACAATGATTTACAATTTTTAAATTATAATTTGCTTACATTATAAGGCAGCAGGGGGAGAATGACTTAACTGAGTTCTGTAACTCTCTAGGTTTGAGATCATCTAAACTAGAACACTAACATTACTTTTCTGATAAAGTAATTACTGGCTTTGTTTTACCCTGTTGACAAAATAAATTAATATGCCCTAGGAATGAAGAGACTTTCCATATTTCTTCAATGCATGCCATAATACTAGACACTTTTGCAATTCACAAAGCCTGAAAGTATAATTCTTTTATGTAAATAGTTACAACAAAGCCCTTCTTCAGACTATAGCTTTTATCAAATGTTAATGAAGGACAACCTCAAAGATAACAGAGAAAATCCATTAATGGTAGACTGCCACCTGCTGGTAAACTGTGAGAATTGTGATTTCTTGGAAGAGATGCTTAAAAAAATTTTTTAAGTAATCTGTATTTAATTCAGTATTAAGTACACGAAACTGAAAGTATGTGTCTCTTGTGAATGTAGTATGGTTTTGTCCCAAATATATTAAAGTTATCAGATGTCAACATGCTACAGATGTTAAAGTATGACTGTGCTTTTAACTGAAGAAACATAATCTGCTAGAATGCCAAAGTAAAGCCTTACAAAGTTTTCAATAAAAAGCAGCAACAAAAATAGAAAATGAGGAGTCAGTTATAAACATTAAACAATGCCCCATAAACATTTGGTTTTGCTGTGGTAGTTTATAATACACTTCAATTCAGGATTTAACAGGGTTCACACATACAAAAGAAACATTTAATTTTGCTGTCAAAACCTCCAAGTTCATTCCAATTAACATATATATTTATGTACAGTGGGTACCTAAAATGTTATTTCTTATCAAATAAGAAAAGTGTCGGGGGGGGGGGGGAAGTAGTTGTTAAAAAAAAAAAAAAAAAAAAAAAAAACAGAACCAGATAACTATAATGAAGTGATTTTACTATGAAATGATTTTTATCCCATTACCTAAGTCACACTGATAAGGATTCAAAAAACAGTATCATTTATTTAAGAGCAACAAAAATGGAAGACACACTCTACTGCACCCAGAAAGAAATCAAATGAAACAGTCCTAATTTGGGGGAGGAAGGAAAAGAGAGAAAGAATATAACAGTAGGAAGAACCCCAAATAGTTGTTTTCAGGAAAGCTTTAAGATACTTGCTTTGCAGGTAGAAAAATTTTGCTGTTCCCCAATATGGAAATAATTATTAACAATGAAAGTTGTACTAAAAATAACAATGCACTTTCAATTATAAAAATAATCATTTCCCCTTTTGCAGGGAAACAATGTTAGCATCAATAATACACCGATTAGCTAGTAAGCACTAAATACTGTATTCGTCAAAAACTAAGCAGATCATGTCAACATAATCAGCCTGAACCTCCTCTAAAGACCAGTGAGTGATGAGCAAAGCAACTCTGGTCACCCAAAGATGCTGACTGGTAGGCAAAACGTGAAGGAACTATGGATTTAAACATAGGCCTATCTGCACTGATGACAGATAGAAAAATAACTCAAATCCAATTCATATGCTTAAGCTACCTGTAGTCATTAGCAAAGGTTCTAATACCTCCCCCAGATATAAGTCTCTAAGTTTTAAAAACGAAAGACAATACAGTAAGGGCAAGAGAAACCTGTTTATCAAATATTTGGCTAAAGAGGCTGTTTTAAAACAAGAAGAGCTTACTCCCTAAGCTTTCTCAAATACAGAAAGAACTCTTAAAAATCTGCTCTAAAACTGTCAGGGTGGCTCATCGTTGAAGTCACAAACATAGCATTAAAAATAATAATTGCACATTTTATCCATTTTTAGCCTTATGAATTTTGTACTTTTAGCCAGTCACTTCTCACATCTCAATAAAAATAATCTATATAAAGAAGCTCAGAGTATTTAAAGGTCCTTCTAAACAATGAGAAGTTAAGACATTTCTAAGATAGAATCCATTGCCAGTTCTAAGGGATATATAAACCTATTTAACAACAGCAAGTATATGCATACACACACACACACATATAAATATATAGCTATGAATTGTATAATGGTTTTATTCCCACATTTTCTTTTTTGAAGGGCTAAAAAGATGACCAAATCCAGCTCATACGTGAACTGCTAGTGAAAAATACAACTTCCAAAAAGAAATGAGAGCTGCCGAACTACTTTTTCAAGTGAAACATTTTAGATTGCTCTAACCTGGGGCACAGTACATTCTCTCTATGGCATCGCTGTCACAGGAATCTTCAACCTCACTCCACCTGCTAAAATACGTTAGCTGAATGTGTCCTAAAAACAAAACGACAGGAGAAATCAAAACATTTTTCTGTTCCATTTTCTGCAGAAGTGAACTGTAATTACTCCTTTTGTAGCTAAAAACAGTATCATTAAGAATAATGGCATCATTAAGTACTAGAAGCTATTACTGGGGGTGAATTTGCTGCACTGATAATGAAGCTCTAGACAGGAAATGAAGATACTAATTACAAGATAAAACGCCTACTCAGTTAATTGGAAGCAACAGCGAATAAAAAGAAATGCATTTGCAAAAGTTCCTGACCTCTATCATTCAATAAGATGTTGTTTGGGTTCAAATCGCGGCACACAATTCCCTCTCTATGTAAAGCATCAAGGGCTACCACCATTTCAGCTGCCCATCTTTGAATGCAGCCCTCTGGGATATAAAACCTGGAGTTTAGTGCTAATTTTTTATCAAGGTCCTCAAAAATCTGATGTATTTCCTTGTCTCCTTTAAGGGCTAACCCACTCTCTCCCTTGGTCTCTGAGTCTCTTTGGAATAAAGAAGTTAGTTCCTCTTTAGCCAAATCATCAGCTTGATCTGTAAACAGCAATACTTCTTCTGTTTTTAAAGTGTCTGTGTTTGCACTATATTCATTAGCACCAGAGCGAGGGTTAGAAATACGGAGTACACTTTCTTCTGTATTGTTTGCAGTTAGTGCTGGTCCAACCACTCCAAGCCCTTGAAACTCAGGATCTGAGCTGTGTAACAAAGACATGTCTCCTGAACCACTGTGATCAACAGCAGCTATAAATAGCATCCCAAGATCCTCCTGTGCATAATGTTTCTCTGCTATACTATGCGATTTGGACTGGCAGGGATCACTTGATTCCTCTGTGCCTTTTTCTTCATGTGCTTGGCATTGTTCAGTATTAAGTCTGAGGCATAAAACATCAGGGGCTTCCAAAAGTTTACTTTCTATAAGGCGTATATTAGTCTGTGTAAACTTAGTAGGACCCATTGCTGCAGCTTCTTTTGTTGGTGCCAATTCACCAGGTAGATTTACAAGAAGATCAGGTCTTCCTTCATCGGTACCGCTGACATCATCAAAAGCAGCATCTTTAAAAGAAATAACCGGGACTGAGTCATTTGAGCCCCTGCTAATGGTGTCCTGAGCTTTAAACTCTATCTTACTTTTGCTAATATTAAAACTCCTTGACGTGCTGTCTCCATCTGAAGGAGAGAAGACTGGTTTTAAAGGTTCTGATTTTAGGCTACATAATTTTTCCCCCAAATCAAGTCCCAGGAGTTCACTACTGCTATCTTTACTGTCTATCCTAAAGAATTCCATGGGGCTGTTTTTAGATCTACTGAGAGAATCTGATGTAGTTGGAGAACTAATTGTTTCTGGGTTATCATCTTCAGGGGAAAATCTCAGCTCATGAGATAGCAGCTCTGTGCTGGAGCTGTCACAGTCAGCAGCAAGGTGTGCTGGGAAGCTTTTAATAGCTTTGATATCAACACTCTTTCCTTCAGTCTTCATAAAGGGCTCTTCATTCAAAGACCCTGGTTCAACCTTTTCTTGCCCATATTCATTGCATAATGTTAAATAACTAGTAGTGCATTCTTCTTCTGAACTTGAACCAGAATCTGGCCATTTTGGAGAGGTGTCTTGGCTATTGTCTTCCTGGTTGCTATCATCCTGAGAGCTTAGAGTAAGGCTAGTCTTCAAAGGCAGAACCTTAAGCATGGTTTCACCATCACTTCCTCTGCATTCAAAGCTGTTGCTGTCATGAGGACTAGAAGTTGGCTGTTGCAGGTGAACTTTGGTAAGCGGAGATTTTTTCACTTCCTGGATGTCAAAGCTTTCTTGAGCACTCTTGTTTAAAAACTTACTGATATATGACCAGAGTTTGCCTCCTGTGAACAACAAAAAAAAATTAAAATCTCCAAATTAATAGTTACTTATTTAAGCCATGAGAAAAACATAAAGCATTCCATCAATATTAAATTGAATTAGCATAGTATAATAATATATGATAATAATATATTACATGCTTCTATCTAAACGGAAGCATTCTAATCAATCAAAAGAAGGTCAACAATACCCATTAATTTCAAGTGTGCTATAAGACAATCATATTTAATAAAATGCCCTTTGTTCTGCTGAATGGTGAGTAAGGTTTCAAGCATACCCCTAGGGATCAATTCTTTTAAAGTGACAACCTATTTCTTCATCTGAAAGGAAATCCATTATAACAAATACTAATATGAAATCTCACTGCTAAAATTCTGCTTTAAAGTTAAATATAATTCAGCCATAGAAACATCTGATTATGTTCTGATGTTTATGTAATAGCTTCTCAGGCATGACCCCAGGTCAAGTGGAAATACATAAATACAGAGAAAAAAATCAGCAATATTATTCCATTTTGAAAATGCCCAGTCCAGGATTGGAGGGGAGATTTGGCATCTGGCAAATAGTTATGCCCTTATAAATGATATAAATGATATATTAATAATATTTCCTTATCTTTCCCCTCCCCACAAACACATCATGTATAAGACCCAAAGTAAAGTCTGTTAATGAAGAAAGCTATTGTAATATACATAAAAACATACAAAAACTAAAATCATAAAAATCAATCCACATAAATAATCCAACTTTTTAAGAAATACTTTTGCCATATTTTTAACTATTAAAATCTAAATCTCTTCTCCTAATTAGAATCTTTAAATAAATAAACTATAAGAAGTATCAAAAACTACCACAGCTCCACTGACTAGAAACTATCATAAGAAGAAAGAATGATTAACTGAATTTGATCCAGCTATCTTGGAAATAGTAACTGAGGAAGCGTACTTTGTGAGGATATAATTGTAGCTTCCAAAAATGGGAAATTAAAGATGTGTTAAAAATAAATCCCTCTACTAATATGGAGAAGGCAATTTTTCCCAGCACATCTTTAATGTCATTATTAAGCATCATATTCTAAGGGTAGCTAAGTCCTAAGGGGAATAATCATAGGCAGTTAATTAGGTATTTAGGATACAAGTATCCTTCAGAGAGGAATGTGGTTATTGTTATCAAAAGACAAAAGAAAGATGGAATCAATTTTGGGATAAAATTTTTTAATGTGATTCCTGGCACATTCTTTATGAATTTTGCTTCTTGCCTAAACAATTACCCTAATGTGAATTTTAAGAATTTTGCATTTTCAAGGTGGGAAAATTGTTTTAGCTCTTCTCCATTCTTTGTAGGGTGCCTAGTCAAATTTGATGTTCCATATGGAGCTAAAGAAACAAAATTTGGGTCTTATCACATACTTTTTAAAATCATGAAAATTACTCAACCTACAAAAACACATTATTCCCTTTGAAATTTGTCACTCACAAAAGCTGAATGGGTTTTTACTTTCAGCATAGTTAAGATCAGGCCTAAGAGACAAACTTACACCAATGTCAACATATTATTGTAATCTTTAACAATAATAACATAACCTAAATAAATCTGTTATTGCTAATCTCAAAAAGTAAATAGAAAAGGCCTAAAATATTTACAGTTTCTAACACTTTAAGAATACAAATAGAATCTTTCTAAGCCCTGTTGAACTACATGGAATTGCAGGTGCTGGACTATGAAAATAGCAATTCGAAAGGTTTAATAAAAACCTCTTTGTCTCTGATCAGATTTTAATCTATTAGTTTTCTGCAAGATTACAAAGTAAGTTTGTTAACTAGCTTGGCCAGAATTAGGAGTTAAATTGGACATATATAATATAATTTCACTAGAGCAATGACCAAATCATCTTTTGACTCAGCAATTTCATTTTAAGAAATGTGTCCTACAAATAATTCTCAGTAACAACAACAAAGCCCACAGATGTATATATATGAGGACCAGAAACAATTTAAACACCAGTTAATAGGGGAGTAAAGTATGGTAAATCCATATAATCAATTACTTTCTATCTATTCAAAAACTCAATAGCAATATTTGCAAATACTTATAGTGCTTACCATGTACCAAGCACTGTTCTACATTATTTACATATATCAGTTCATTTAATCCTCATATCTACCCTATGAGGTAGGTAATTATCTCCATTATAAAGATGAAGAAACTGAGGCACAGAAAGTTTAAGTAACTTGCCCAAGATCACACAGCTAGTAAAAGACTGAGCCAGCAGTTGAACTCATATAATCTGGCCGCAGAATCCCTCTCTTAAAACAAACCTATAGATACTGATAAGGAAAGGTGTCCAAGGTCCATTTAATAACACGGGGAAAAAAGCAAGTTACAGAACAATATATTTTTTTGCAAGCTATACAACTAACTTTTTAAAAGTACATATATCTGGGGAATAGAATGGAGAATTTTTCTTTTTACCTTATATCCTTCTATATAGTTTAAATTTATATGTATATAGATATATAGATATATATTAGTTTTATAATTTAGTTTTATAATTTAAAAAACTACTTAATGTAAAGAATCATTTCTCCTCTTGAGTCCTTAAGTAACTTGGGAAGAAATTCTTCCCCATCCCCTTTTATTTGTTGTATCCACACTCAGAGGCTTTTCCAACTTTTTTCTTCCAACCTCATCTTTTCTCTGACTCAGAATTTAACACCTACAAATTGAGCACCTTCTATGTACTAAGGATTCTACTAAATGCTGAGATGTATATGATGAGTATGACATCAACCCTAATATTAGGAACTTAGATTTTTTAATAAGACACATGGCCTTGATGACTCAATACATATTGTATTCCCACCTTCTCTTCCCTGAATAAATTTAAAATCAGGGATTCATTATTAGGATCAACAAACATTTTAAACCTCTCTCCTAAAATCCTGTCTGGTATCTCTAACTGCCTACTCAATACCACCTGGATAGTTAATAAGCACCTCAAACTCACATGTCCAAAACTGAACTAATTTTTCCTACTAAATCTATTCCTTCCACAGCTTCCTCCATCTTAGAAATTGGGAACTCCATTCTTTTGGTTGTTTGAGCCAAAACCCTTGGAGTCCAGCAAGGTAAAGTCATGTCAGCTTTACCTTCCAAATATATCCAGAATCTAATAAACCTTTCTCACCACTTCCACCACTAACCCCTGATCCAAACCACCATCATCTTTTACCTGGATAGCTGCAACAACCTCCAAACTGGTCTCGCTGCTTTTCCCTTTGCCCTCCTGTATTTTATTTTCCACAAAGTGGCCACAGTGCTCCCTATCTTGTCAATTTTCTACTTACTATCCCCCCTCACTCCCAATGACTTCCCATCTCATTCAGAATTAAAACCAAGTTCTTAAAATGGTCTGTAAGACCATACAGGATCTGCCTACCTGTCTCCCTACTTCTCTAAGCTCATTTCCTGCCAATCTTCCATTCTGCTTCAGCCCCACTGACCTTGCTGTTTCCTGAACAGCAAGCACACTCCTGACTTGGAGCCTATGCACTTGTCCTCTCTTCCTGAGTCAGTCTTCCCTCACATATCCACATTGCAGTTCCTCTCGTTACTTCAGGTCTCTGGTCAAATGTTCCCTTCTCAATGAGGTAACTACACTATATAAAATAGCAACCCCCACCTCACCTCTTTGGCATTCCCTTACCTCTTCCTTTATTTGTGTCCATAGTATTTATATCCATCTGACATACATTTAGTTATATATGTGTTTACTGGCTCTATAATATAAGCTCTATGTGGGCAGAGTCCTTATCTGTTTTGTTCTAAGTTCCTGTATTTAGAACTATGTGTTGCACTCAATAAATTATTATTTTCTGAATGACTGAATTACAAATGGAGAGCAAATGAGTTCGAGAGACTAATGTGAATCACCAATAGTTCTGTAAGCAGTGAAAGGCTAAAGCCACAAATCACAAATATTCAAGCATTCATAGTATGAAGAAAACAACTGTTCAAGGTTGACTTTTTCAGTAATAGCTATTCACACATAAGAAAGTGCCTTTTAAAAATAATGTATGGGAAGCGGCTGTGACTCAATCAGTAGGGCTCCCGTTTACCATATGGGAGGCCCCGGGTTCGGTCCCCGGGGCCTCCTGGTGAAGGCAAGCCCGCCCGCACGGCGTGGTTAGCTGACCCAGCAAGCACAAGCAGCAAGGGGGGGATAAATGAATAAATAAATAAAATCTTTAAAAAAATAAAAATAAATAAAAATAAAAAAAAATAAAAAAATAAAAATAATGTATGTGCAACTTGGATTCTAAACCTCACGGAGGCACCACAGAAAGTACCAATGACATGTGAAAGATAACACACTTATCATCATACATTTCACTCCATTGCTCAAGCTAAAGCCTAGAAGTTTCCCTATATCCTTCTCTCCTTAACCTGGAATTTATCAGAGATCCCACTGAATCTACACTCAAAACATGTCCACTCATACCCTGGACGGCCATGCTAACATTATTTCTTAACTATACTAACTTCAATAGCCTTCTTACTGCTTCTATTTTTGCCTTCCTACAATCCATTCCCCATACAACAGCCAGAAGGATCTTTTTAAAATGTAAATCAGATCCTGTCACTGGGCTTAAGATGCTCAGTGGTTTCCCAATGCACTTGCCTACAAGACTCCTGCCAGCTCCTCCAACAACCTCACATACCATTGTTGTCCTCACCTACTACACTCCCACCAGATGGTCCCTTTTCTTCTTCACTGAACATTCTAAGTTAGTTTTTGCCTTAGATCTCTTGCATTGAGTATTCCCTCTACCTGGAAGGTGCTTCCTCCTTATTTTCAAATGGTTGTTTCCTTTTTGTCATTTAGGACTCCATTTAAATGTCACCTTCTTAGATAGAGCTTCCCTGACTACCTAATCTAAATTAATCTCCAAGTCATCATTTCTCCATCTGATTTCCCTGTGTTAAAGATCTGTATCGTTCTTATTTTTATCCAATATCCTCTTGCTTTTTTTGTTTGATTCTCCACAAGAATGTAATTTTCAAAAGGACACACTCTTTTTCTGTCTTGTTCACCTAAAAGAGGTTCCAGTACATAATACATGCTCAATAAATGTTAAATATTAAATGAATCCAGAGCCCCTATTTACACTATAACTTAACATCTTTGTATTATAAAAAACCTTTTTAACACTAAACAATAGACACATAAAATGAATGGTCAAGAGATTCCCCAAAGCCAGATGAGGTCAACAGTAAAGGAGAAGAGACTTGGTAAAGATAATACAAAACTAGAAAATTTGAAAGGGATGTATGTATGGCTTTAAGACAGATTGTAAATATTTTCTATAGTATTGAAGTAAAATCAATTGAAATATTAGCTTTAGAGTTGTAAGGGAGGGTGAGAAGATGGCAGAAGAAAAACTGAAATAGGGTCTGGGGAAGGAAGAGGAAGAAGCTGCAAATGGCAGGGGTGAGCTAAGATTGAAAATTTACCACAGATAATCTCTAACATGAATAATCCACACTGGGTAATAGAATATTGACTATAATTACATTCATCCTACTGACCTTGTTCTAAATTATTATGGATTATTACTACGCAAGTTATTTTGTTCCACACCAGAGGTGGCTGTATTTCGCTATCAGATGACATGACCTCTAATTCAATAATGTCTGTAATGCACTGGTATTCTCAGATAAAAGCTGTCTATAATGTCTGAACAAAGGTGAATTAGTTATCCAATTCACACACGCAATTAACTCTCTTAATACCTAAGAGACCATGGAGCCCCTTCTGAATTTCCTATTAAATACTGCATATGGAGGTCTTCCTTCCATCTGTAGTTATCTTGTGCTTTACTTCATAATAAACAATATTAATAGTTTATTGCCCCTGTCAAAAATCTTGCATTAGTTATCATAAGAGACCACATTCCAGAAAGTAATGACTCCTTTCTCTGGGAAAATGCATTAAATTCAAATGTTATGCCTATTATGAAAACAAAATAGTTCTTCACTCCCAGTAATTTTTTAAAAAATCTTCATGAAACATGGAAAATAAATCTTTTTTTTTTTACTATTTTAAGAACACATCTTAAAAGCCAAAAGTCAATATTTATTAAGTAAATTTATATGCTGTATTCAGTTATTCTAAATAAAGAACTATTTAAATTCAGGTGTTACGGGGCAAAAACAAATCAAAACATGATTTTTTTTTTTTTTTTTGCCACCTGTTTCCACTACTCAGAGCTGACATTTCATAAACAGTTTGAAGCAGAGCACTGTGCTACTGCTTTGTACCCATATGTGATGCCACTGGCTGTGTTAGTAAAAACACAGATCAGAATAACTAGGTAACGTCAAATGTTAAGCAAACACCCTTATCTTCTAAAAAAGGAGATAATTAGTTAATTCTTTAGGGGATGCTTTTCACTTTAGTCATCTAACAGTAATGTATTTTTTTAGCAGAGACCAAGAGAACTAAAATTCCTAAAATAAAACCTAGCTCTCTTAGCATCAATTCACATTAAAGTTCTCATTATTATTAGATCAATTCCAAGAGAAAATAAGTAATTGAGATATCTAAGAATGTTATGTTGAAGTGAAAAATGCTGCTCATCTGGGTTTGCATTTTCCCTCAGAACTCAAAGTAGGGAGGGAGAGCAGAGGAATAAGGAAAAAGTTTCTTACATGTGCTTCATACACTTTATCTGCTTATAAAGGACAGAAGTAAGAAGGACATTATAGAAATTGAAAAACCAAGCAGGTGATATTATTCACTCCATAAACAATCAAAATTACAAACCAACCTTCCGCATGCTGCAGCACAAGAAATACCGACTCCTCAGAGATGATGTACTTGTGCAGACACACCATGTTGGGCACACAGCGGGGGATGATGGTCTTTCTGTTCCTGCTGTATTCACTGCTTTTCCTTAGACCCTGACAGAGAACAAAAAGGTCAGTTGTACCCTCAGTTGCCTTTGGAGCCTGCTGTGCTCTGTGTTTATCAACCAAACTAATCTATCCGAGTTATTCTGGGCTTCAGAGAAACCACTCATCTGCTGCTCTATGCCCCTCAGTCCCTGGAGGCTCTGCTGATGGCATCTGGCATGAATCCAGAGAACGGAAGATGCCACAAAGCTGCCATTAAAATCAATTACGTGGGTCAGTGTTTTTATTAGGGATGCTCTCAAACTAAGTCATCAGGATGACACACAGTTATTTCTCTATGACCTTTTCTTAAGTTTTATTTTACTTATATATGTCTTTAAAGCATTAGACATTGTGAAATCAATTCAAATTCCTGACATACAAAAAGTATACCTGGATTAAACAGGCTATTTTAAAGTTCTATTTAAAAAAGGGACAAGGTGTGTGTATTTTCTGGTGTCATACTCTGGTCTAAGATACTGGGGAAATGCCAGTTAAGAAGTATATTCATAAAAAGAAATGTGTTTCAGTATATGTCAATGTGACCTACTGCTATGCTGACACGCCAAAGAGAAAGTAAGAGAAGAAGAAATACAAAATTAATCAATTCACCTCTGGATGCTGGGGCAATGCTAAATTAAGATATTTTTTTAGAATATGTACAGTCACAATCCACTTCAAACACATTTCAAAATTACAAAATTGAGGGTTCTGCTCACCTATTCAGTTATAAATTCAGTTATAAATAGGATCAAAATTGAACTTAGATTAAAAAAAAGAGTCAGAAATGTAGGTAACACTTTCCCAAATACCTGCAACAAAGACTTTAAGACAAAATTTCAGCTCTTAAAAATTTTAGTAAAAAACAGAGGCAAAATTGTGGTGTGATCCTCACAAATTATGCAAAATGTATTTCAAATATATTTAAACTACACACTACACATGTAAACAGCACTAAATAATTCTTCAACTTATTCAAATTATTGATTCCATCTTCTATAACAAAACTCTTTTTAAATGTATGCCACTGAGTATTTATCAACTATAATGGGAGAACAGAAAGAAAAATAAACACACAGCACCACAAACATAAAAGAACATGCAAAATATCCAGGGGAAAAATGTTAAGTATCTCTTTTTTCTAAAGCCTAATTTGAAAATAAAGTTTTAAGTTCATTAGATGCACAAATTCTACTTACTTTTAAAATGAATGTCTGTTGTGTCCTTGTGTCCATTACAAGTAAAACCTATATAAAAGACATGAGTAATAATTAACTCACAATACAATGAAACATTTACTCTTAACTTTTGAAAACTAAACTTTAAGGGTTTTGGGAGTGTTGGAATTGACTAACCAAAATGGTTAATTTCTGAATAGATTTTTTTCTTTTAAGCCACCAAATGACAGAAGTAAAACAGTCTTATCCAAAATGGGTTTTATTATGTTTTCCTTTTTTTTAAATGCTATATTTTAGAAATATATTTCCTAGATTTATTTTTAAATGTATTTCCTTAAGAAGTTATTTTAAACAAAGAATTTTTCCTCATGGAACATATACAGTTAAAAGGAAGTGGTAAAAAAAATATATAGAAATTGCTTTAGTCTCCACTTTCTTCCTAAAACCCTTATGTAGCTAGCAACTTGTTATAATGTGCTCTTGCCTAAGGCATCCTTTTGGTACTACTTCTACCCCCTGGACTCATCTTTGACTCCTCTCTTTCCGGAAGCAAATCTGGTTAGCTCTGTCTTCGAAATATATCCAGAATCTGAACTCGTCTCACCACTTCCAAGCAAAATCATCTCTTCCCTGGATTATAACAATGGCCTCCTCACTGCACTTCCTGATTTCATCTTTGCTACCCTTTAGGCTATTCTCAAAATAGCAGCCAGATTTTTTCTTTTAAAATGTAAATCGGATCATGTAACTCCCCTCAATTCACTCAGAGAAAAAGCCCTGATTTTATAAAATAAGCTCAAGACCCTTCATGATCTCACACATTGCCCCCATATACTATCCACACTCCCCCATCTTGATGAGTAGAAGGAAGGAACAGAGGTAAGGAATTATCCTACCATATTAAATGTTATTATTTGGGAAACACTATAGCAAAGGTTGGCAAACTTTTTCTGTAAAGGGCCAGATAGTAAATATTTAGGCTACTCAGCTCTGCTATTATAGCAAAAAAGTAGCCATAGCCTAAAATGATTAACTTTAGGTTGTTAGGGTACATATATGTTATCAGAATAGAATTGTACAACACAAAGAGTGAACCCTAATGTAAAATGTTAATAATATGAAAAACAGGAGGGGTAAAAGGGGTGGTATATGGGGACTCACACTTTCTACATGATTTTTCTCTGTAAACCTATAAATAATAAAAATTAAACAATTTTAATTTTTTAAAAATGGGCCATAGCCTGAAATTAGTATGGTAGGAGTACTAACAACACACAAATCAACAAGCACTGCAAATTGGGGCTTCCCCTCACCCTTACCCCAGAAGCTGGTTGTTAAACATTTACCAGCCTAACACTGAGTAAGGAGAAGTAGGAGTCAAGAATGGAAAAAAAAGATGTTAAGCTTGGGAAAATAAAAGAATGGTGGTACTGCTGAGAAAAACAGGGGAGTTAAGATGGGAAACCAGTTAGAAGGGAAGATGGTAAACTCTACATGATGAATTGAAGGTAACATGCAACTTCATCTTTGAACTCTCTTCTGAGAGCTTGGCTGGTACTATTTAAATTTCCATTAATTTCAATAGAATATTCCCTCAGGTACTCTTCTCTTCTCCTGAACTCTTCTCTTCCTCTTCCCAAAGTCCTCCCCCACAACAACAAAATAATAAATCCCTGTTCCTCCATCTCAAGTTCTGAAAAGATCACCAGCCATTTAAGTTCTCAAATCAAAGAGCTCCCTAAGTCACTCTGGACTCTCCTACTCCCTTACCTCCACAACCTATCATTGACAAAATCCAGTCAATTCTGCCTCCTAAGCATTTCTTTTATCTATTTTCTACTCTTTCACCTACCATGCATTAAATGTTTATTACGTGCTTTGCTTTGTCCACCGTAATCAATGTTAATCCTTTCAACAACCCAGTGAGGTAATTTTACCATTCCCATTCTACATATGAATACATTATAGCTTAAACAGATAAGTATTACTAAGATATAATGAGCTAGTAGTGATGCACTTGGAAAAAGACCTAGAACAAAATGGGCAAATATTAAATGCGATTGCGTTTTTATGGCTGAGAGATTTCAAAATGAGTCGGGAGGTCATTCCAGAAGTTACACTTATGCATATCTCAGAAGGATCTCACTGACTGCCACAGTAAACAATACCTCAAGCAGAGGGGTTCCTGAGGGCTCTAGAGACATGTAGACACTCTAGGCAGGATAGACAACCCCAGGAAATCCAGACCCGTCCTGGGCCTTACCTTGGAATATATGATAACCTATCTCCCCAATGCATCAGACTCATTTCTAATTTTCCTACACGATTCTTCTGCCCCTTTTTATTTGACCTATAATTAGCACTATACCCATTAAATATATATGTCCAAGAGACTTAAATCTTCTAGCTGTTCATATGCCAGTTAAGCCCTGAATCTATGCAGAGTTGCAGCCAACAATTACTCTCCAGTTCATGGGACTCACCCAGGACAACTAACAAAAGGATGATGATGATGGACACTGTCCCTATCAAAAAACAGGGAGTATCTACAGCTGCAAGCAAGACAGTTCTACCCACCTATCCCATGGGATCTAAGGCTCCTTTCAATTGGAATCTGAGTGGGCATCACCATCCCAAGATCCTCAAGACTGAGGAATGAACAAATATAAGGGGGGAATGCAACTATGATCTAAAGTAGACTTATTATTATTCTAGAAATGGAAGATTTAGTTAACACTCATATAAAGACAGTGGTCACCAGAGGTTCTGAGGGGAGGGAGAGGGAAGAACAGGTTTAACATGGGGCATTTTGGGACACTGGAATTGTTCTGCATGATATTGCAATGACAGATACAGGCCATTATACATTTTGTCAAAACCTATAAAATTGTGCAGGTCTAAGTGTAAACCATAATGTAAACTATAGACCATGATTAGTAGCAATGCTTCAATATGTCTTCATCAATTGTAACAAATGTACCACACTAATAAAGGATGTTGTTAATGGGGGAAAGTGTGGGAGGGGAAGAGGGTGGGGTATATGGGAATCCCCTATATTTCTGATATAACATTTATGCAATCTAAAGCTCCTTTAAAAATAAAGAAAAAAAAAATCAATCAACACTCCCCCCATCTCACCCCACCCCCAAAAAAGACAGAATGAGTACAAACATGGACTCCGGAATTAGGCTGTCTGAATAGGATTTCCTTAGACAAATTCTTTAATTTTCTTCAAGGCTTAATTTTCTTTATCTGTAAAATGGGAAAAATAATACTATCTATAATTTGTGAGGATTTCACTGAAATAATCCTATAAAAGTACTTAGTACAACCAATTATTATTTTTGCTGTTACTGTTAAGGCTTCTTCTCCCTGGAATATTCCCAGAGCCATTTATCACATACATACTCATCTTTCCAGATTCAGTTTAAATGTTACTCTCTCAGTAAAACTGACTACTTCCCTCCTTTATTCTCCAACTATATAAAGTACCAACTTCTATTATAAATGTTCTAACCCTTCAATTTGGTTTTATTTGTTCACTTGTCTATCTCCCAACCAGACCTTAACTTTTTATGTGCATGTGGTAGGCAAAAAATGCCCATCAAAATGCCCATACCTTAATCCTCAGAAACTGTGAATATGTTATGTTACTGGTAAAAGTAACTTTGCAGATATAATTAAGGTAGGGACTTTAAAATAGGGATTATGTGGACGGACGAACTATTGAAAGCAAAGAACTGTCTCCTGCTAGAAGAAGTGGAAAATGCAGAAGTGACACAGCAGAAGGGAACATTAAAGAGATTCAAAGCATGAGAAGGACATATCATTGCTGGCTCTGAGATACAGGACCCACATGCAAGAACCAGAGAGAGGCCTCCAGGAGCTCATAGAAAGCATAAGAAGGAAAGCAGGCAGCTTCCAGGAGCAAAGACTAGCCCCTGGCTGACTGCCAGCAAGGAAACAGAGACCTCAATCCTACAAGCACAAAGAACAAAAATCAGCCAACAACCTGGATAAGAATAAGCTCGGAAGCAGATTCTCCCTCAGAGCCTTCAGTAGGAATGCAGGCTCTGCCAGCACCTTGATTTTAAGCCAATGAGACCCATGCCTTACCTCTGACCTACAGAATTATGGGATAATAAATCTGTATTGTTTTAAGATGCTAAGTTTGTAGTAATTTGTTATTGCAGCAATAGAAAACTAATATGGGGCAGAAGGTGTATTTCCTCCAACACATAACATATTGCTCTCACACAGCAAATGTTCAATAAATATATGGTGAATATGAATTCAAGTATAAATATTTGGTTGATAGATGGCGATATGGGAATAAAGCTTAGGAAATAAGTCAGGACTAAAGACATGTATTTGAGCATTCTCCATAAAGAAAACAGCTGAAGACATGAGCATATATTCCACAAGAATGCTTACTTTATATCAGGTATTGTTCTGGGCATGAAAGAATTAAATCATGTAATACTCTCAACAATCCAACGAAGTAGGCATCCTTTTATTAACCCAATTTTATAGATGAGGAAGCAAACAAAACAATTAACTTGCCCAGGCTCACAAAGTTCAGAAGTAGAAGAAGCAATATTTAAATCTTGACAGTCTGGCTCTAGAATTCCTCCTCTTAACTGCTAAGCTATACTATTTATGACTGTATTTTGATAATAAGTCATAGTTGGAATATTGTGGGTGGATAAGGCAGCCACCAAAAGCACAGTCAGAAATATACAAAGAAAACCAGGAAAACAAGTGGTGCCAATGTCAGAGAAAAAGAATACTTAAGATGAGAGAAATTATGTGTGCCAAACAACAAAGTGAAGCCATGGAGAATGAGGACTGAGAAACTATCACTGGCTAGGGCAATTAGGAATTCATTGGTAATTTATAATACTGCATTATGAAATGAAATAGTGAAGACAAAAGCCAGACTTCCCTGAATTAATAATAAGTGATAAGAAAACAGAGGCAATATATAAATCTTTCAAAAGATGTCAGAAAATGGAAAAACATTAAAATGAAAGAATCAGTGGGATCAATAGGTTCAAACAAAGGTTTGGATTTTGATTTTGTTCAGATAGAGTTATTCTTCCCAGTTTCCCTTTGAGCTATATTCACTACAAATCTTGAACTTGTGAGGCATGGAAAACACAGTCGTGGAACTAAAACCTTGAAGTTAAATGAGCACTTCATGAGTACAAAAAGGAGGCACCATGGCCTTCTCTCTGCAAGGGAGGGCTCAATGAACATCTGGTGAGGCTCTGAAGACACTTGGAATTTCCTGAGACTCATTTGTTTTTATATCAAGTTGTCTTTAAATAAGATGCATCTATATGAAACTGAAAACATTTCACTAGATGAAAAGGTATGGAAGATATACAAAGAAAAGAACTACTTTTTTCTACCCAAAGCCTCTTAATTGACTAAACAGAATATACCTGTATAAATCAGAAAAAAATATCTCTTTGCCCGTCTCAGCCACGAAGCATGAAGCGGATCAGATAAAAATGCCAAATTAAGATGGATAAACATGGCTGGGGAAGTGCTGCTCTGTTTACATTTACTTTCTTCTCCCACCAAGTTTGTTTGCAACTAGACAATGTTCACATTGAGGCAATAAACACAAGAACATATGTGATTTTTTTAAAATGTGCCCTTTGACTGTCAATTTCTCCCAAACAGGTGTTGGCTAAATGATTATAAATTGGCCTCTGGATACAGCTCTTCAACTGAGCCGTACAGGGCTGGTGATAATATAATTAGACCTAAAAACATCAGGCTGGTGAATGCTTTCCATCTGTTTGGCAATAATGTTTAGTTAACAATCGTCTTTAAAAGAAGCACCTTCAACTTCAGTTCTTAAAGTTATTTATAGAGCCATTCTTAACACACCAGCACTCCTGCTAACAAGAGCTTTAGCCACTTGGAAATTATTAGCCATACGGCTGTATACAAAGAGAAACGACTGCACTTAACAGCTGTATCTTTCCAAATTTACACGCTTCAACCTCATTTAAAGTCATTTCTTAATGAACAGTGCTATTGCACTGCATTAATATTGTAGTTGCATGCACAAAGATCATAAGGAGCCAAACATTTTTTTAATGCCAACAGTAGGCCAATCTGTAATGAAGCTGTCAGCATAAAGGACAAAATAATAGCTTCTTTAACCCTCAAACAGAATTTGTTCATTTGTAGACTAGAACACATCAATTGCTCATGGGTTTGCTCACCTTTATAAAGACAAAAATCTAATTTGGTACTAATTTGATACAATTGTCTTCTAATAAAAGGCTCCTAAAACCATCTTTTATTTCATGATAAAACAAGTACTATAAAACTGTCAAGAAATAATTACCTGGGATAGCATACCTTATTGGAAAGAATACAATTAATGTATTTCTCCCTATCATTTTTCATACTTACTTATCAGCACTATATTAGCATATGGTATAGTAGAAGAGATTACTCCATCTTTGCCCTGTAGTAATATATAGAATAACTGCTCCTAACCAGAAAAACAATTAAACAAACAACAACAAAAAAAAACCCAGACAACTTATCCCTTAAGTATAGAGAAAAACTGCTCCTAATCAGAAAAACAATCAAACAAACAACAAAAAAAAAACCCAGACAACTTATCCCTTAAGTACTAGCCTCACTGGCTCTTCATTTCCACCAGCACACAGATTTGCCTACTATTCTTGCACAACACTAGTAGGAAAAGCTCCAACTAATGATAGATCTAGGTCTTTTTGTTAACTAGAGTAAGGAAGGCCTAGTATTTAACTAGGCACCAGATTTGTAAAGACGGGAGGGAAAGTACATCAAAATCATAATGATGATTCTTTTTTTATGCATATGAAAAAGGACAAATTTGGAGAAAAGAAAAGAAGAGAGAGATGCTACAACAAAGACACTATAGTTGTGGTGAATAAATGTGGAAATTTCCCTTCAGTGGATGAAATGTCATCCCAATTCTTGAATTTTTTCAGATAATAATTTAAATGTTGACACAAGAAGTCTATGAATCTCTGAAAGTAACTCCAAATCCTTTATGAAGAAAGATTACCTGGGTAATTTGAGGGAACATCTATCTACTCTGATGCCAGTTATATCACAAGGCTCCAGAACAATTAACAAAATTGTTTAACTTTAACTTTCCTTTAATGGTGTCACAGTGGTATCTGTGTTTGCTGGATGTAATCTGAATGAGGCTTCAATAATGCAACTCACACATAACTAAGCATACCAGAAAGAACTGGAAATGGGATCAATACAATAAAGAAGCCAGAGAAAATATACGAGTCTTATTTTGCAAATAAGTTTTCCCAACACAGTTTCAGATGAATAAAACTATAGTGAATGAATTTCCTTTTAAAAATACTCCATACTTCACTTGAATGATAAAACTAAACTCATCTTGGCACCATTACAGGAGCTGGTAATGTTATCCTTTTATAGTAGAGAAATGGTTTTGAATAACAAACCTAGAACACGAACCCTTTGCTTTGCTTCCCTAACACTATATGATGATAATCAGATGTTTTTTACACTTACTGCTAAAAACTTTTTTCTCATTTTGTATTCTATGTATTCTTATGATATTTAAAATAGGTTTCTACTGTTAATTATTAATTCCACACCTTATTTTCACAAGGGATCTCTTATAAAAATCAACTATCGAAAAACAAGGAGGAGTACTAGGTATTTTAATACCAACAATTCTTCCCACTAGGGCTTAACTTTTTATCTGGCATCAGAGGCTAACAATGTCCCATGTCCCATTACTTAGCAAGTCCAAAAGCAAAAGCTGTTGAGCCTACAGCTTTTAGTCCATCAAAGGTTGCAGCATCAAGAGCATCAGGACTGTGTAGAGGTACTTCTCTCATGCTATGCCATGGAACCAATCTGCTCTTAGTGGTCTCCATGTCAACTCACAAGAGCTGTTTCGCTGATAAGGGCTGAAGTATGAAGAGTAAAATTTGACTTGGATACTTACAACTTTAGTCTAAAGGATATTTTCACCTACTATGCTCAAGGATCTATTTTTAGTTAGAGAGAAGCATGAAAGGTACCCCTAGGATTTAAGGGGAACGAAAAAAAAAAAAAAAATCCCTTGGATCCTCAGGAGCCTTATCAGTACTTTAATTTTGCTGGGAGAATTTCCAACATAGTTCATTATTATGAAGTACAACAAACAATCCAAAAATAATCACCAAATGAGAACAAAGTGAAATCTCTCTTTGAGGCAATTTCAGTTCTTCAGGTTTCTATTTAATCCAGAAATATCTTAAAAGGTAGAAAACAAGAGACTAAATATACCAAGATTGTATGAAGGCAGTACTCTAAATCCACATTTCTTTTTAATTATTAAAATCCAAAATACCATAATTCAGAATATAGTTGAAATGTTTACCAAAACATCTGAAACTCCAGATACAACTCCTGTTTCAGTTGATCTAATTATCTGTCTTACACAGTCAAATTGGGGCAGGGACATAGAAGGAAGAACCAGATTAGAAAGAGCAAATGACATATAAAACTAAACTGGTAAATAACTATAAGGAAACAACTAATTTTAGATTTCTTTAAATGTCCAGACATTAGCAAAGGCTTTATATGCTAATTTTTAATTAAAAGATATTTCAGCAGTGAAAGCTCTTTCATATGCACTACTGGTTCTTCATCAAACGTTAACTTCCCAACTTAACACCATTATAGCCAGTGGCAGCCTGAAGGTTTACCATCTGCTGCTACCCAAAGTCACTGTGGCCACCTTCAGAACAGATGCATCAAAGCCCCAAGATAAGAAACTGAAGAAATAGTGCCTAAGTCATCAAAGGAAGATGACGAACCCAGAGGCAGGCAACAGGCAAGCTACCAAAAAACATAGATCATCATGAACCACCAACAGTCACCCAAGGTCGCAGGGGACTCCAATGGATGAATGAAAAGATAAGAGAAATATAACCTCTAATGGAATTTACTTATGTCATTACATGCTGACTGGAAGGAAGGAAGGAAGGAAGGAAGGAAGGAAGGAAGGAAGGAAGGAAGGAAGGAAGGAAGGAAGGAAGAACTTAGTCATATTTAAAATCACCTATACTTTTATTCCAAATAAGGATATGACAAGTAAATGAAATATAAAACTTAAAGATATTTTCATCAGTCTATTTCTATAATAATAAGGTATATATTTTTATATATACACACAAATAAGACACTTTGTTTTGAAGTGCTCATCTTTCTGGGTACCCTCATACAACCCAAACACAGGGAAATGTACTTAGAGACAAGTATTACAAAATCCACAAAATATCAATTTAAAAAACCCTGATTTCTGACTATTAAAAAATTGTAATTTATTTATGGTAGTGATCACATTTACCACAATAACACACAGAAACAAAATTCTGTGCTGTCTTTTAAAATATTAAAAACAGAATCTCAAGAACTTAGCTATATTCAATTATATTTTATCATATTTACATATATTTGTCTTAAAAGAAATTCACTACTATGAAATTTTTCTTGTGCTTCATCTTTGCTTTCTGCTTTCTTTAAATAGCATCTTAAATGTTATTAGAAGAAAATAAATATAGAAAATATTTTTTGGAAAATAGAAAAAGTATCTTCTAAGTCTTGGTTTTAAAATGGCAACAGATGCATTGTTTTCATCAATTCTATTATAAATCCAGATATTTTACATTATCCAAACTTCCACAGGGAATTAATTATAAATTAAAAGTAGGCCATTACTAAACATTGATATTCCATAGGAAATGTCATAATAAAGTCCATTTGTCCTGCCCTCTAAACTGAATTAATACAACCATAACCTGTTTAATGCAACTATATATGATTTCTATATCCTAACACAATACTGTATAGTGTGTGTATACCCAATGTGAACTCAATTTTATGCCTTTGTATACTTACACTAACCTTCAATAATAATCATGACAATTTTTTTAAGGATCATAGTTTGTCATTGTGATAAGAGCTAAAAAACTGAGCAACTGCTCTAAGAATAACTTTATTTTTCAAGATATGATTCATAATATTTTATGAATCATACTACTAGAAAAGAAAATTAGCATATTTTGGTGGTGCTAAAACAGATGTGCAAATACAAGCAAATTACTCAAAATTCAAAGGCCAGCCATTCCTATATTGTTTCATTCCTCCAAGGGGTGCTGAACTATAGGTTGGAAAAGTTTGCGTGTTTTTTTGTTTGTTTCTGTATTTTTTTGACAGACTAATATTAGAATGAGAAAACAAAAAGAACTAAAAAATTGCTTCTCCACTTCCCATCTAAAAGCCACTTCTTCAAACCCCTGGACTAAACATCTCTAGGCAAATAGGTAAATCTCGACCATTTGCCCTACAACAATGTAAAATGCATATTATTCTACAGAAATTACCCATGGAGTAATTATTTCAACCACAAACAACAATTTTAAACCTCTTATATTCATTTCAGCCAAATGTCAATAAGTGTGAGCTAATTCTCAATGATATTTCACACTACGACGTGAGGCTAATGATTTAGTGAACAATAAACTTATCACAGAAATTTCTTTCACACATTTAGAAAAAAAGTTTCACTTTGCATAGTTTTTCAAATCCTAGGCCCATACCTCTATTACTTCATAAATCCTGTTTTTATGGCTTATCTTTGTAAGGAAACTGGATATAAATATAGCAAAAGTTAGAATTTAAAAGACAGAAAAATTGGGTATAAAACAAAAATGCTAAAGAGAGGTTAAACTCTGAAATTCTGGGTTTACAGACTCAAGTTCAGCTCATGACATTCAATTCCATAATGAATCCACTTATTCTATTTCTCTGGTTTGAATTCTCAAGTTCACTTGGGATAATGACACTATTAAATTAAGATGAAAATGAATTCAATTAAAAGTATAGTCTATTGTGCTTAGCTTTAGCCCCTTTTCTTTATATTTGCTAGACAAACCTAACACTATAATGCTGACGTAAACTATTTCACTGACCATTCATAGTTTGTTTTATTTTTTTTTAACTTTATTTTGTACATTTAATAATTGAAAACATAAGCAATTAAAAACTAAAAAGTAAACACAGATGAATAAATATATACATTTCTCAATTAAATGTAATGGATACATGTAAATTTTTTTGTTTTGTTTTTTGTTTGTTTTTTTGTTTTTT
>JAKSZT010054262.1:7736049-7878999 GCA_026826555.1 Tolypeutes matacus
TGTATATATATATATATATAAACAACATTTTTGTAAGCAAATACACATATATGCATATATATTTATATATCATTTTGTAAATGTTTGTATGTATTGTGAGAATTTTGATTTTTACCCATAATAAAAAAATATATATATATTAAAAAAAAAAGAAAAACCAACATAAAGCAAACCAATTCTTGTGGTAGAACCCAGAAATTAGAGGTTCCAGGTATCCCTTGAAAACAGGTGGACTAGGAGAAAGTCTACAAAGTCTATGACACTGCACAGCCAGCCAGGCAACTGCCTCTTCCCTGGCAAAAGACTACAGGTTCATTCTCTGAAGATGTGGTTGAGGGTGAGGACTGGTACTGAAAACAGAGGCATTATGTGAAAATATGCACACAGAATGGTGAGGATCTCAGGCCCTCTTCCACCACAGGGCTCCCAGAATGCTGCTTAAACTAGCACCTTAGGTTGGACATTTTAAGGTTGTTTCTTTCTAAGAAAATCAAGCGCCACAAGATATAAGACACAGATACTGGCATTTACTAAGTCTCCCAACAAAACATCTAGATCCTCACCCAAATTGAAGTTCACCCAACATCCAGATAAACAAATGGGGAAAAAAAAAAGCCCCACACTAAAAGTATCATTGTGAAATTTTAGAACACTAGGTACAAAGTGAAGATTGAGAGAGAGAGAGGGAGGAGAAAAAACTAGAAACTAAATGGCAATAGAGAATGTCCTCAAGATTCTAACCTTGAATTCCATACCAAACCAAACTACTTCGAGGGAAGAAGAGACATTTTCAGACATGTGAGATCTCACTTCCAAGTACCTCTTCTCTAGAAATTTCTAGAGAATAAGCTCTACGGAAACTAGGGATTAAACCAATGACAAGGAGAAGAATTCCATAAACATGTGATGCAGCATAGAAGACTGGTGAAGGGAATTTTCAGATAAGAGGAAGTGGAGGTATAAAGAGGAGAGCTCAATTTAGATGTGAGCAGAACAATGAAGAAATTCAGGAGAGATGGCTCTGAGAAAAACATGGATCTAATGGATTATCTGATGAAAAACAATCTGATGGCGTTTGATTGTATTGAAAGACATTTTAAAGGGTTTGGGAATAAATTAGTGATAGGTACATTCAAAAATTAAATAAGTAGAATTTTTAAAATAAGGCAATTTATTAATCCCAAGGAAAGCCAAAAAGCTGTATAAGGAACCTCCAATCATACTTTAACACTGGAACATTTAGGCCAATTTCCAGCGAGAGAAAATTTAAAAAGAAATAAACATAAAATTGGTATCAATCAGAAAGACAAGAAATAACCAAAAGATTGTCATGGGGGGGGAAGGGCAATATTTAGATCTAAATATTGTAGACAAATACTGTAGGGACAGTATTTGGCTCAAGAGAAAAAAGAACATTCTTTTAAGAGTTTCAACTGTATAATATAAACGGAATGACTGACTCTGAGACATTAAGTAGTTCTGTCTTTGTTCTTGCTTCTTCTTTACAGCCCCTTCCATGCTGCTTTAGAATTTATGTACTTATATATATGCTAGACAAAGAGAAGAACCATTCCTTATACAGCTTGGTATTCCCAGCATTTACCACAGTGCCTGCTACATGTTATCGTTCAAAAAATGATTTTAAATTATAAAAAAAGGCCCTGAAGCTGAATAGAGACTCAATGGGACATTGTGAATGGATCATAATATTTGTAGTGCACTGTATCAGATGACCCTGAAGTCCTTTTTAACCCTGAGATTATATAGCCCAAGCAATGTAAGAGGAAATGAAACTAGTCCCTATAGTTCTAAATTACTCCAGTTGTACATATAAAATTGCCCACACTAACTTATCCCTAAATATGTTAAGGATTCATACTTTCAATACTGAAAGCATTTGCATTCTTAGGACAAAAACAACCTAGAAATCCAATATATTAGCATTAAGATCATATAAAAGACTTTACAAGAATAAAATGTATAGTGTAAATAAGATGTATATTTAAACAATAGGGAGAGAGAATAAGATATCAAAGCATTGAGCATTATGAAACATACTAAAAAGCATTTATATGTGTTTCTTCCATGTAAATGACCCTTATTTTCAGAAATAGTATTACATATACTTCCTTAAAGATATTATTAGTTATAATCAAAACCTATTCTGATTCTGTATATAAAATCTATGAGTGAACAACATTCCTTTCAATATTATGCATATATTACTTTGTAATTATTAACATTATATGTGCAGTCTGGCAATGCTAGTAACTATTTCTTAGCCTCTTGGTCATTCCTAAAGCTTTAAGATTATCCCTCAATCCATCCCTGCCACAGCATTTCAAACAGTTTCATGAAACTGTCCTATTACTTTTCCCATATCCAAAATAAGCAATCTTTAATGAGCTTCTTAAAAGCATGACTTCTGTCTGTCCAACTTTCTGAACTTCTACTAACAACTGTCTTCAGCACATCACCTCCTCAATAAATGGCTTATAATGGCTGTATACTAATGAATCAAAGAATATACTAAAAAGCAGACACACATTCTGACACCAACTTTCTTGTGCCATCCTTAAACAGAGATGCATAAACTTAGATTAAGGGAAGACATACAACACAATTCTACTCAGAACATGGATCTGAAAAAGGGTATCAATTTGATATTACTATTCGTACCATAAGCTGCCTAGGATTGGTAAAATGTTCACACTGCCCAAAACAGTCTGAGCAGTATGAAAAATGACGTGCGTTCATTTGTCAAATGTCAGTGCACTTTCAAAATAACTGGATTCATTCAAGTCTATTAAAAATCAAAAAATTGTTTAGTACCAAATTGTAAAGTACTGTTTTCTTTACAAAATTTTCAGGTTTAAGCTGCTAGAAAGGACAATTCAGAGTATTTGTGTAATTTACTCCATTATACTCTAACAACACTAAAATGAGAATTATGATTACTCAGAAATATTAACATTGAAAGGGAAAACATAATTTACTGCTGTGCTGCAAAAATACAAAAAGATCTTTCTGATTATTAAAAAGAAACTCATCCAACAACACTAAAGACAAAACCATAAAGAAAAAGAAAGATAGAAAAAAAAATTAACATCATACATAAAATTAAGGGGCAAATTGATGGGGAGGGGTCTGTCCTCCCACCCCCATCACATATTAAAATTCAACAAATCAATTCAATATATATACCGAGTGCCTGCTATGTGAAGGCACTGTACCAGAAATGGACTGTAAAACAATGAACAAGCCAGATATGGACTCTGCCCTCCAGGACTTTAAAGTTCAAAATGGGAGAGGGGCAGTTTAAAACAGTATAATAAGTGCTATGCAAGGGGAAATACAGGTGCAACTGGAACAAAGAAAGATATCTAATTCAGGCCCGGGAGCATCAGGAAAAACCCTGGAAGAATGCGATGTTTAGGCTGATATTTGAACAGTGTATCCAAACACTTCAGTGATTTAAAACAGCATGGCACTGGCACAAGAACATATAATGATTCAGATTAAAAAGTCCAGAGAAAGGCCAAAAATAGTAGATGTTAAGATGCCATCTCAAAGTATTGGAAAATAGTGTATTCACTATCGGAGCAAATGCTTAACTCTTAGGAGAAAAATAAAGTTAGATGCTGTGATGGTTTGAAGCTGTATATACCCCACAGAAAAATATGTTCTTAAATTTAATCCTTTCCTGTGGGTGTGAACCATTGTAAGTAGGACCTTTGGATGAGGTTGCCAGTTAAGGTGTGTCCCACCTCAATCAGGAAGGGCCTTAATCTTATTACTGGATTCCTTTATAAGAGAATGAAATTCAGAGAGAGGAAAAGCCACTGGAAACAAGAGGTTGGACACTGACGGAACTTGGAAGAGAAGGGAAAGACCAGGAGATGCCCTTGTGTGCTTTGCCATGTGACAGAGGAGACAAGGATTGCAGGCAGCCAGCCCCAGAACACCGGTCTCTGGCAAGAAAGCATCATCAAGATGCCTTGATTTGGACTTTCTTTTGGCCTCAAAACCATAAGCAAATCAATTCTCATTGTTTAGGCCAAACCACTGCATTAGTATTTGCTTGAACAGTCTAGAGAACTAAAAAAGATGCCAAATGTACAAACACCAAAAATAATTATAAAGTGTTAAGTAAAAAATATACAGTCACTTTTTGGGAGCAGCTTTCTCATGGCAGTTTCCTGGTAGGAGAAATTTCCCAGGATGGCACCTCCCTATTCACGGCTGTGACACTGTAGAAATATAGAGGTCTATTTTTGAGTTTTGGGATAGAGTGGAATTTTAAACAGGATACAAAATATATACACACACACACAAACACACACACACATAATGATACATTCATATATTTTTTCTCACTTCTGTGAGGTCAAAACAAAACAAAAACATCTCTTCCAAAAACAAAATAAAATATTTACAATATTTACTGTTGACATTTTGTTAAATCCTTAATAAATATATAACTCATAAAAGAAGAAACCCACGAAGCCAATATACGAAAAATATTCAACCTTATTAGTAATCAAAGAAATGAAAACTTAATACAATGGATTACTGTTTTTCATCTGCCAAATTTAAAAAGATAAAGAGAGATAATACTATTGTTGAAAGTTCCAGGAAACAAGCATGTAAAACCATCAACGGAAATGTAAACCAGTTAGACCTTTCTGGAGGACTTCTTGGCAAAATGTATTTTGAGGACTTTATGAGGAGACAGAAGTTCTTCCCAGACCCTGAAGCAGCAAATGAGAACCAAAAGAAATAAAGTCTTGGCCTCCTAATGACACAACACCCCCACAGCATTTTCTAGAGCAGAAGAGGGGGATGCAGTGGGGTTGAAAAGGCTCCATAAACCTGAATGGGAACTCCTGGAGGACTAGAAAACTGGCAGAATAGGGCTTCTAGTAGGTGCAGGTTCGTTTTATATACATACGAGGCCACCTGAACTCTCAGAAATACTTGAGTAGGAAAGAGGGAGAATGAGGTCCTACTTTTATGTAGGTATGAGCTATCAAGTCAGTGTAATTTAGGTGTTAATATGGTTCTAACCTCATTTGTACATACAGAATTAGGTGTATGTATGTGTACAGAAAAAAAGCACGGGAAAAAGACCGAGAAAATATCCTAAGGAAATCATAATAGGAGATGATATATCTCTAAGAATATTCATCACAGGCAAAGAAAGGAAAATAACCTAAAGAACCAAACAATAGGGATCTGATTAAATAAATTACAGTATATGGCAGAAGAGTTTAAGACCATTAACCAGAATAATTTAGAATAACATTTTCCACTGGGTTCTCACAGAATATTAAATATGGCAATGTGTATATTGCAATTTCTAATCTTTTAATCAATAAGTATAATCATTATTTAAATATTTTGCCTTAATTTGATATGGCATCAAACTGTTTGTAAAGTAAGCAATATATGTTAGGATCAAATGAGATCCTGACTCCGCCATTTAATAATTTAATCATTCAGCTAACTTCCATTAGCCACTGTAGGGGTTTTGACGGCTATTGTTTAAGAAATGTTATTATTCATATATTAATTTATATTAACAAAGGGTCACTGGTTAAAAACAGTTAAGTTTAAGGAATAATGATATTGAAATAAACTAAATTGATGAGGAATGTAAATGTCATATTTATCTGCCACTCAGGGTTTGAACCCAGATACAAATGAGATATTTAACCTCTTTGAGTTCATTCTTTATATGGAAGAAGATTGAGAGCATTAAATAATTTATGCGTAAAATAATGCTTGGCACACAAGTAATTTGTAATTCTAACGTTCTAGCCCTTAGCAAACTAAGGACAATCTAGAAAGTTACAAGGCTCTCTCTCCCTAATTTGTAATACCTATAAATTGGTTGTCAGAGCCAGTGTCCTCACAAGTTTCTCCTGTATCTACTATTTCACCATCAACTACTGTTATGACAATATTGGATGAAGGAACTATTGAAGATAGCACATGCTTCCACCAAGCATGGTAGTAACAGATTTCTCAATATATTCTTAAGTATCTATAAATACAGATTTTCAGTAGCAGCACTATTAAGAGTATGCTAATATTAAATCACTGTGATGGATATCTTCATTTTAGGTATATCAACATCTATAGTACTGCCTGACTATACTATAATATACTGAAACTGTGGTTTTACTGTATTTGCAGGCTCTAATTTATTAGAGAATTGTTACCATGAACTAGTATCTTTATAGCATACATCTATATTTAAACTATATACTAATAATATGGTAGTAGCCTACTCTTTCTTATACATATAACCAAGTACTATACATTAACCATAAGTAATATTATAGAGGTAATTTCTTTAAGGTAGTAACAGAATAATATTATATTTACCAGAAAAAACTGCAACCATGTTGGATTAGTTGACTTTTGTTGTAATAGATAATCAATAAATTGTAGCTACAATTAGTAAACTTTATCTACTTTATCATTAGTTTCATTTACATGTTTTTTCCCAAAAATACTTCAATACTTCCATAGAATGAACTAAGGAATAGAAATAGATAGGATGGATGGATGGATGGATGGATGGATGGATGGATGGATGGATGGAGACAGACAGACAGACAGACAGACATGAAAGATAAATAGGATAAAGATATATAGGCTAACACAAATAAGACCAACTAATAAATATACATGCTATTTTTTTTTTTAACTTTTTGTTTTACAAGAATTATAGATTCACAGGAAGCTGCAAAGGTAGTAGAGCAGAGAGGTCCCAATATACCCTTCACCCACTTTCCCTCAATGGTTACATCTTCTATAACATAGTACAATATGAAAACAAGAAAAACGACACCAGTACAATGTGTATATAGTTCTATGCCATTTTATCACATGTATACATTGTGTAAACACCAGCATAATCAAAATATACAAATATTCCATCACCACAAAGATCTCCCTCATTCTACAGCTTTGTAGTCACACCCAGCACCCTTCCCCCCAACATCCCTAAACCCTGGCAACAATTAATCTGTCCTCCAACTCCATAACTTTGTCATTTTGAGAATATTACATAAATAGAATTATACAGTAAATGACCCTTTAAGATTGCCATTTTTTACTCAGCATGATGCCCTTAAGAAGCATCCCAGATGATATATATATGAACAACTCATTCTTATTTTATTGCTGAGTAATATTCCATAGTATGGATGTACCACAGTTTTAATCATTTACCTAATGTAAGACAGTTTATAGTTTTCAGTTCTTGGCTATTACAAATAAAGTTTACTAATAGGTATGCAGTGCTATCTCATTGTGGTCTTATTTGCATTCCCTTAATGGCTAGTGATGTTGCACATCTTTTCATCAGCTAATTCGCCAACATTTCATTTGGTGAAATGGCTGTTCATTATTTTGGTCATTTTCTAATTGTATTCTTTGTTTTGTTTTGCACTGCTGGGTGTAAAGAGGCCTTTATATATTCTAGATGAGTCCTCTGTCATATATGTGGTTTGCAAGTAATTTCTCCCTGTCTATGACTTGCCTTTTCATCCTCTAAATGGGGTTTTTCAGAAAGGAAAAGTTTTTAATCTTAATAAAATCCAACTTATCAGTATTTCCTATTTTTTAAGTAGACATCTATTTTTTAGGACAGATGCACATTTACAATAAAATTATGTAGAAAGTACTGAATTCCCATAACACTCCTCCATACAGTTTTCCCTATTAACATTTTGCACTAGTGTGATATATTTGTTACAATTGATGAACCATTAACTATGAATTATGAATGAAGGTCCATAGTTTACATCAGAGTTTATTCCATTTTAGAGATCCATTTACATCAGAGTTTATTCCATTTTGATGTTATATCTAAAAGTTCTTCATCAAGGCCTAAGTCCTGAAATTTTCTTTCCTGTGCTTTCTTCTAAGAGTTATATAGTTTTATGTTTTACATTTAAATCTATATGGGAAGCAGATGTGGCTCAAGCAATTGGGCTTCCGCCTACCACATGGGAGGTCCTGGGTTCATTCCCAGTGCCACGTGGAGAAGGTGAGCTGGCACGGCAGGCAGGCATGGAGAGCCGACACAACAAGATGGCGCAACAAAAAAGACACAAAGAGGTAAGACAATCAGAGACACAACAAACCAGAGAGCTGAGGCAGCTCAAGTGATTGAGTGCCTCTCTTTCACATGGGGTGTCCCAGGTGTGGTGCCCAGTGTCTCCTAAAGAGAAGACGAGCAGACACAGCACAAAGCTAATGGGACAAAGAGAGCAAACAATGACCACAAACAACGAGGAAGGGGGAGGAATAAATAAATCTTTAAAAAATAAATAAATAAATCTATAACCCATTTTCTGCTAATTTTTGTATAAGGTATAAGGTTTAGGTTGAGTGCATATTTTTGCCAATGGCTATTCAATTGTTCCAGCGAAAGATATCTTTTCTATGTTGAACTATGTTGGCACCTTTGACAAAAATCAGTTGACCACATTTATGTGGGTCTATTTATATATTCTCTATTCTGCTCCATTGAGCTATATATCTATTCCTCCACAAATATCACAAATTCTTGTTACTGTACCTATATAAGTCCTAAAATTGGGTTGAGTGATTATACCCACTTTATTCTTCTTTATCAAAACTGTTTTAGCTATTCTAGTTTTTATGCCTTTCATATAATTTTAGAATCTGGTCTATATCTATAAAAAATCTTGCTGAGAGTTAGATAGGAATTGTGATTAACCTGCATATCAATTTGGGGAGAATTTACATCTCCGTTATTTTTTCGTATTCCAATCCATGAACATGGTAAATTTCTCCATTTTTTTAGATCTTTTATTTTGCATCAGCAACCTGTGGCAAACTAAGACAGTTTATAGAAATACAACAGATTTTGTATGTTGATTTTGTATCTTGCAACCTTGCTGAACTAACTTACTAGTTCTAGGAATTTTGGGTAGACTCTATAGCAGGGGTTCTTAACAAGGGGTCCATGAGCTTGAATTGAAATTCAAAAAAACATTATTCTCGTGGGGACATGTTGGTGCATGTGTGATATATTTATTAAATAATACACTGTATAATGTGGACTTAGTAAGGGATCCAAGACTTTTACCTGACTGGCAAATGGGTCCATGGAACAAAAGGTTAAGAACCCCTACTCTATAGGACTTTTTAAATTATTTATTTATTTTAAAGAAACTTTAGATTATGTAAATGTTACATAAAAAATATAGGGGATTCCCATATGACCCCACTCCCTACCCCTCCCACATTTTCCACATTAACAACATCATTCATTAGTGTGGTACATTTGTTACAATTGATGAACACATACTGAAGCACTGCCACTAATCATGGATTATAGTTTACATTATAGTTTATTCTCTATCCCGTGTAATTCTGTAAGTTATGACAAAATATATAATGGCCTGTATCCATCATTGCAACATCATGCAGGACAATTCCAATGTCCCAAAAATGCCCCCATATTATACTTATTTTTCCTTCTCCCTCTTCCTCCCTCCGGTGGAAAGTTTTTCCATTGCTAGAATAACAATGTCTATAGTAGAATAATAGTAATTCTACTTTAGTCCATTGTTCATTTCCCAATCTTGAGGGTTTGGAGATGGCGTTGTCCATCATCATCACCTTATTAGTTGTCCTGGGTGAGGCCAATGAACTGGAGAGTAGGTGTTGCAACTGCTGAGATTCAGGGCCCAACTGGCACATGGATGGACCAAAGATTTAAGTCTCTTGGACATACATCCATCAAGTCTAGTACTACCTATAGGTTCTAATAGAAGGGACAGAGGAGCCATAAGTAGGGAAACCACAAATGAGTCCAACTCTGTCACACTGGGGAGCACAAATTCCAAGGCAATGTGCACTGGTAGAGCTGTCTGCCCTGCCTACAGTGTCTGGATGTCTCTAAAGCCCTCAGAAGCCCCACTATTTGAGGAACTGTTTATTGTGGCAGTCAATGAGATCCCGCTGAGATGTGCATAAGCATAACCTCTGGAATGACCTCCCGACTCACTTTGAAATCTTTTAGCCATAAGAACTCATTTGTATTTACCATTTCCCCCTTATGGTCAAGGTCTTTTTCTAAGTGCATTGCTAGTTAGCACTTGGTAATAATCCAAAGAACCTCATGTCACTTTTAAACAGGGATAGTTTTATTTCTTCTTTTCCTATCCATATTCCTTTTATTTCCTCTTCTTGCCTTATAGTGCTGTCTAGAATGCCCATGCTAAATAGCATGGTGAGGGTATGCCTTGTTACCGATCTTAGGAGAAAAAAATTCAGTATGATATTGGCTATATGTTTCTGTAGATACTCTTGACCAAGTTGTGGAAGCTCCCTGCTATTCCTAGCTACCAGAGAGTTTTTGTTTTTAACATGAATTGGTGTTGAATTTTTCAAATGTCTTTTCTGTATCAATTAATAAGATCATATCACTTTTCATTAGTCTGTTATTATGCTGGATCAATCACTGAATCATTGAACCAAACACTGAACCAGACTTACATATCTGGAATCAACTACCCTTCATCATGATATATAATTTATTTTAGATATTGATGACTACTATTTGCTAATATTTTGTTGCGGATTTTTGCATCTGTATTCATGAGGGATATTGCTCTGTAGTTTTCTTTTTTGTATTTGTGTCTAATTTAGCTATCAGAGTAATACTGGCCTCAGAAAATGAACTGAGAAGTGATCCCCCATCTTCTATTTTCTGGAAGAAAATGTGTAGAATTGGTATCAATTATGCACATCTCAGCGGGATCTCATAAGTTTGGTAAAATTCTCCAGTAAAACAATTTGGGCCTGAAGATTTCATTTTAGGAGTTTTTTAAATAGTGACTTCAATTCCCTTAATAGGTACAGGGCTATTCAAATGACCTATTTCCATTTTGGATGAGCTGTAGTAGTTTGTGCTTTTCAAGGAATTGATCTATTTCATCTAAGTCGTCAAATTTATTTGATAGAGTTGTTCATAGTATTCCCTTGTTAAACCTTTAATGCCTCCAGAATCTGTAATGATATCCCTGTTTCATTCCAGGTATCAGTAATTTATGTCTTTTTTTTTTTTTTTTTTTTTTTTTTTTGGGGATTTTTTTTTTTTTTCCTATTTTTTTAAAAGTATTAATTTTTTTTTTTTTTTTTTTTTTTTTTTTTTTTTCCTTGCTGGCAGTTTTTTTATTTTATTAATATTTTCAAAGAAGCAGCTTTTTGTTTCATTGATTATCTCTATGGATTTTATTTGTCATTTCATTGATTTCTACTTGGATTATCTTTATTATTTTATTCCTTCTGCTTGCTATGGGTTCATTTTTTTCTTCTTTTTCTAGTTTCTTTAAGTGGGAGTTTAAATTACTGATTTGAGACTTTTTCCTCTTTTCTAATATAAGCATTTAGTATTACACATTTCTCAGCATTGCTTTCGCTGCATTCCACCATTTCTGATATGTTGTGCTTTTTCATTAATTTATATGTACTTTGTATTACCTATGAGACTTCCCATTTGACCCATAAATTAATTACTTAAAAGTGTATTGTCTAGTTCCGAAGTTTTTGGAGATATTCCTATTATTGTTCTATTACTGACTAATAGTTTAATTTGGATATGATCAGAGGACATACCCTGTAATATTTAAATTCTTTCAAATTTGTTGAGTTTGCTTTATGGACCAAGATATGTCTATCTTGGTATACGTTCAATGGGTACTTGAATGTGTATTCTGCTGCTATTGAGTAGAGTGTCCTATAAATGTCTATTATATCCTGTTGGTTGATGAGGTTGTTGAATTCTTCCATAATCTTGCTGATTTTCTATCTAGTTGTTCTAGTAAATGTTGAAACAGGGTGTTGAATTCTCTATCATTGTAGATTTGTTTATTTCTCCTTTCAGTTCTATTACTTTTTGCTTCATATATTGTACAGCTCTGATGTTTGGTATATACACATACAGGATTGTTATGTCATCTTGGTGGAATGGCCTTTTTATCCTTATATAACGCCCTTCACTGTCTCTGGAAATTTTCATTGCTCCAAAGTCTATTTGATTTAATATTAATATAGCCACTCCTGCTTTCCTTTGCTTAGTATTTACATGATATATCTTTTTTCATCCTTTTACTTTTAATCTACCTGTATTATTATATTCATGGTGAGTTTCTTACTAACATGATATAGTTGGGTCATATTTTTAAACCATTCTGCCAATCTCTATTAATTATGTATTTAGACCACTTACATTTAGTGTAATTATTGACATGTTAGGGCTTAAGTCTGTCATATTATTTTTTGTTTTCTGGGTTTTTTCCCTATGTTTTCCAATTCTCTGTTTCTGTTCTTCCTGCCTTTTGTAGGTTATTTGAACATTTTTTTAGAATTCCATTTTGTTTTATCTATAGTGTCTTTGAGTATATTCCTTAGTTTAGCATTTTAGTCGTTGTTCTAGTTATTACATTATATATACATAACTTTATCACAGTCTGCTGGTGCCATCATTTTACCATTTCAATTATAGTGTAGAAACCTTACCTCCCTTTATGTCCCTTTACTCTCCCCCATTTATAATATAATTGTCTTAAATATTTCCTGTACACATATATAGTGTTATATGTTATCTAGAACCACATCAGATAGTGTTATAATTTTTTGCTTCAATCATAAAACATAATTTAGAAAATTCAATAGGAAAAGGAAAGTCTTTTGTATTTACCCATACTTTACTCTTTCTATTTTCATTTCTTCCTAATGTTTTAAGATCCTTTATCATTTCCTTTCTGTTTAGGGAACTGCCTTTAGCTATTCTTTTAGGGTAGATTTGCCAGGGACAAATTCTCTTACTGTTTCTTCATCTGAGAAAGTCTTGCTTCCCCTTCATTCCTGAAGGATATTTTCACTCAATATAGAATTCCGGATTGATATTTCTTTTCTTTCAGCATTTAAAAAGTGTTGTGCTATATGGTCTCCATGGTTTCTGATTAAAAATCCACTGCCATTCAAATTGTTTTTCACCTGTGAGCAAAGTGCTGTTTTTCTCATACTGCTTTTAAGATTTTTTGCCTTTATAAGTTTGACTATGATGTGCCTTGCCATGGGTTTCTTTGGGTTTATCCAGTTTGAGGATCACTCAGCTTATTGAATCTGTAGGCTTATGTCTTTTGCCAAATTCAAGGAAATTTTCAGCTTTATTTCTCCAAATACTTTTTAGTCTCACACTCTTTCTCTTCTCCTTCTGTAACTCCAATGACACAAATGTTAAATCTTTTGATTTAGTCCCACAGGTTTCTGAGGCTATGTTCACTTTTTCCTTTAATCTGTTTTTCTCTGTTGTTCAGATTTAGTGATTTCCATTGTTCTACAAGTTCACTGACTTTCCTCTGTGTTATCCACTCTGCTGTTGAGCCCTTCAAGTTTTTGGGTTTTTCTTCCTTTCTTTCTTTCTTTTTCTTACTGTTTCATCTATGTTCATCTAAGTTGAGATCTTTCTAGTTCTTGGTATGATGGCTTATTTTCAATGGAAATCTAGATATTTTGGGACCTTATTTAAATGTTTTATTTGAGCAGTTCTCCTCTGATGACACTCCAAGGATGCTAGCTCATTACTCCCAGGCAGGGATGGAATTTCAAGTTCCCTACTTGACCTTTATTGACATCTGGGGGAAGGTGAAGGGGATCCTTCATTACTGATGAGTGGGAGTAGGCCTCTGCTGATAGCACCCTAGTTGGAAGGGACAGGGGTACCTCATTACTGCTCCACTGACACTGCATGGAGGTCCTGAAGCCCCACTAGGCCTCCTCTGACACCACCCCAGCAGGGAGGGAAAGGGGTGCCTCTTACAGGTGGAGTTGAAAGTCCAGGCTCCTTGTATGGTCTGAACTGGCATATTTCATCTCCACCCAGAGGGATATCTAGACTACAGACTCCTTTATCCTTTTTCCAGATAAGTTATATAACAGTGAACTTTCCCAGAAACTCTCCTGGCACTTGGGCATCCCACTACCAAATTAATCCAGACCTCTATTTCAATTGCAAATTATCTATATATAAACAATCCTCACACATACAAACATATACTCATCATATATCATACTGTACACACGCACAAGCACAAAAGTTTGCACCCACACATACACAAACTTGTATAAGCACACCAGTAATTCATCTTCCTCATCCCACCAAGGTTTCTACTAATAGCTATCTTCCCTGGTTATTGCTGCTTGAAGACTGTAAATTAATCTGAAGGTAGGTAAGAAGAAATCTTACAAAGTTATCTAATGTAAAAATCTATCTAGTTTAGTTTCCTAACTGCTAAAATAAATACTAAACAACAGGTTGGCTTAACAACAGGAGTTACTGTTCATGGTTTAAGAGGTTAGAAGACTTGCTTCCTCTCGGGGTCAGTATCTTCTGGCTGGCCAGCAATCTTTGGGGTTCCTTGGTGTATTAGTCAGACAAAGAGGTGCTGATGCAAAGTACCAGAAATCTGTTGGCTTTTATAAAGGGTATTTATTGGGGGTAGAAACTTATAGTTACAAGGCCCTAAAGAGTCCAACTCATGGTACCATAAGAGGTACTTTCTCACCCAAAGTCAGTTGCCATGTGGTGAAGCAAGATGGCAGGCAATATCTACAAGGGTTCAGCCTTCCTCTTTCTTCTTAATGCTCCGTGGGCACAGCTTCTTCCAATCTCAGCTGTAAGCTGGCATAGGGCTCATCTCTCTTCCCTGGGCTCATTTCTTTCCAGGCTCAGCTGCTTTAGTCTCTTTACAAGGTCAGCTGTAAACTATCAGGAGAATGGCTCATCTCTCTTCCCCCGGCCCCAGCCATGTCTATGAAACTGTCTCTCTTCCTCTGTGTATCTTCTCTGTGTATCTCCTTGATTGCGTGTCCGTTTCATATAGCCTACAAAGGGCGCAGGGACTCAAACTGATCCACCCTAATGACGTGTTCGAATCAAGCCCAATCTTAACATAATTTAATCAAAGGCATCTCAGCTGAATATAATACAATCAAAGGGTATCACACCCAGGGGAACAGACAAGTTTACAAACATAATCTATACCTTTTTGGAATTCATAAATAATATCAAACTGTTACACTTGGCTTTTCTGTCAAATGGCAATACATATGGAAGCATCTTCTCCTTTCTATTCCGGGTTCTGTTGACCTCCAGCTTCTTGTTGTTCCACTTGGCTTTTCCTTCTGTGTCCAATTTCCTTTGTATAAAATGACGTCAGCCATATTGGATTAAGGCCCACCCTCTTCAGTTTGGGCACATCTTAAACTAATAACCTCTTCAAAGGTCCTATTTATAAAAAGGTTCACACCCACAGGACCAGGGGTTGGAACATGAACATATCTTTTGTGGGGAACTTGATTCAATCACCAAGAGTATCCAATGCTTGAATTCTCTCTATAACATCCCCATCAATGGTCGTTCAGCCTTTACTTGAATATCTTCAATGACAAGATCTGAAGGAATCTAACCTACTTTTGGTCAAATGTAATTCTTAAAAGGTATTTCTAATCTTGAGCCAAAATGTGGTTCTCTGAAACTTTCACTCATTTGAATATCCTATGGGGATATTAACAAACAAGTCTTATGCCTCACTACCTTCATCCTAGGATATCATCCATCCCAGTTTTCCCAGGATGATCCTGGTTTGCACTTGTTGTCCAGGCATAATTAATATCCTTTTTACTCTCAAAAGTGTCCAGAATTGAACAACATATTATATAGTCACTTTATCCAGGACAGCGCTTTAAATTTTTGAAGACCACACATGTTTTTATCAGGTTAAACATCCTCTCATTTTTCAGCTGTTATCCAAATGACATGATTATGAAGGCCTTCACTAGTCTTATTCTTGCTTCTGTATGCATACCAGCTTAGCTATACAACTTTTAATGCTTAAATTCCGTATTGTACATCTATGTTAGCAAAGAATTCATAATCCCAATTAAAGAACAGAAAGTCATTTATTTCATTTTGAATACTAGCCGAAGGCACAGCTATAGAATTACTGTCCCTTAAGGTTAAGATACTTTCTGAGTAGTCATCTTGTACGATGGTACTAGGTGGAAGTCTCACATTAAGACTAGCAGGTGTCACTCTCTCCCTAATACACTCTAGTTTTAAAATTACTTAAGTTTTCATTCATTCATTATTCATTTATTAAGTGCTCATTATGTGCCAGGCATTATTCTAGGTGCTGAGAATATAGTGGTGAACATGAAAAACTCAGTCTTGTTCTCTCATGGAGCTTACATTCTAGATATTAATGAACAAATCTGCTTTAATTACTTTCTACATAAAACTCTGTAAAAGTTTTCCACATAAAACTTAGTAAAATTCTAATCTAGGAAAATTTCACTTTCTTAACAGCACTCAAAATAACTCATAAAGAACAAATGCTGTAATGAAACAGAATCTGAGAAATTGTGCTCTGTAGGAGCTAGATTAATATCCCTGTGAATTTTCTAGCCTTTTCAGTTTATTCAACACTTCTCTTCCAAACATCAAGTTTCTAAAACCTAAATTTTAGGTATTCCTCAGTATAATAGGAAGGAATTTGCTTAAAAACCAATTCAAAAAAACTTAAAACCTTTCACGTTTTTGCAAAGCAGAGACAAAAATTTTAAAAGTTTATTTCCAAAGTTAATTCCCAAAACATATATTTCCTTATCTTTACTTAGAACAGTTTAAATGTCATGTTCTAAAAATGAAACACACTTCCCAAGGTAACAGAGTAAAGACAGTAATAAATTATGTCTCAGCAAAGAATTTAGGAATTCCACCACTGTCAAAAGTCCCTTGTTTGGAAAAACCTGTAAGACATAGGTATCACAAGATAAACCTGTAAGACATAGGTATCAAAGTGACTTACTCATGAACAGAGCATAAAGCAATGAAAGGTCACACTTTGTCAAAAGAAACACATCTAAGAAAGGGGGCAGACACTGTACATCAAGAAGCTCTATCTTCCTGCACAGAACTCCCAGAACCTAGGAACCACTCAATTCCTATTTTGCTTCCATTTACTCTCAAATAGAATGTTCCCTGAACTGAACATACTAGAGAAAACATGGTTAAGGGAATTCTTCAGCTCTAAAAAGAAAAAAACAAAAACAATGCCTTACTCTTTAGAATTCTTTAAGTTCAAAAGTCAATCACGGGGAGCAGATGTAGCTCAAGTGGTTGAGCGCCTGCTTCCCATGTAAGAGGTTCTGGGTTCGATCCCCAGTACCTCCTAAAAGCAAAAACAAAACAAATGAAAAAACCAACTTTCAGTGTGGAGCAGATGCAGCTCTGTGGTTGAACGCCTGCTTCTCATATATGAGGTCCTGGGTTCATTTCCTGGTACCTCCTTAAAAAAAAATTCAATCAGAGGAATTTATTTGAAAAAATGATGCTTGTAAGAATTTAATGAGACACTGACACTGACAGTTTCACATAATGTCCAACCTAATGTCCCCTTCGGAATGCCTCAAACTATTAATTACTATCTAAATTGCTGGAGATATGCTGTATACTGTTCAATTTTTAGCATGGAATCACACACATACTTTACAACACAAGAAGTATTTGATGAACTTTAAGTTACAAATGAATACAAGGGTGCATCATAAAAGATGGCTAATGGTGAAAAAGGTCTAACTTAATTTATATCTTAATATTAAATAAAGCATTTTCTTTTAAAGCAAATGATAAAGTGGTGGTTCATAAAATATATTTAAGATATAGTATTTAAGACACAGCTTATTATGTATGGTTTTTAAGTTAGATTTGTAAACTACCTGACAAGCCCAATAGTGTTAATATTTGGCATATCTGGGATGTCACCAAAGTTAGGATATTTCAAATGGCAGATAGCTCAGTTAGCTCAGTATTTTTATTCCACATTTTAAAGAGGGGAGACAGAGATTATAATATATTGGAAAAATATCACAGCTTTTTGAGTCAGAAAGATCTAGGTTTGAATCTCAGCTCTACCCTGAATTAGCTATGTGACTTCCGGGCAAGTTACTTAATCTGTTCTATACATCATTTTTCTCAACCAAATGTAAATAATAGGGATGTGAGAAGCTTAAGTAAGATATATAAAATGCCTAATATAGGGTCTTACACATAGTAGGTGCTCAATAAATTGTAGTTATTAGGAAAAATGTCACTTTTTGACCATGAGATTGACTATTCCAGTTCATGCAGAACAATTAATGACTCACAAATTTAACTAACACAAAGTGCTTCTTTACCCTCCTAGAACACTTTTAAAAAACCAAGCTCCTTACTAGACTGAATGCCAACAAATATGTACCTTCTCCTTTAGCTCAAATATATTTTGCATGACCTTACATGAATTGCTTAGATAAAAGCTTTTTCTCTCTTCTGCTTTTGTTATTTTAAAGTACAGATGCATTTGAGTCATTTTCTCCTTTTGTTTCATATCCTTAAGATCCAAAACTTCAAAGACAGAATGTCAGCATGCAGTCAATTTATGACTGAACTCTTGAAGAGACACTGAAGAATTACCTTGTCAATCACCCCAAGGACTCTGAAGGCCTTCAGCTCCTCAGCAGGGCTCCTTAGGTTCCAAGGGGGCCTTGAACTTAGTGATCCTTGAGGCTAATGGAAGATATCAAAGATTACACATCAATCAGGGAGGTACTTGAAGGAAGACTGCCTGCTGAAGCAAATGCCAAGCCAAAGGAAACTAAATTTATCATAAATCAGAGTGGAAAGATGAAAGGAGGAAGTTTCCATTTGCCTATAATATAAAAATATTAAAAATTTAAAAAAGAAAAATTAAAGAAACTCAAAAAAGAAAAAAGTTGCAAATAATTAAACTATGATAACACTGAAAACAAAATTTTTTAAAGGAAAATTAATGAACTGACATAGTTTCTAAAGCAATAATTCAATTCAGAACTGTATGGTTATAATGAAACTTTGTAACAAATGGATAACTGGACCAATAATCAATCAACCCCTTATTTTACCCCGGGCACCTAAAAAGAAATTTAAAAGGGAGAAACCTAGAAAAAAATGTAATAATGGATAAACACAGGCCATTCTCTCTCATCATGAAACAACAGGCCTTTAATGTTACTTCATAGTATATATTATGCATTTTAAGAGGGATTGGCAGATTCAGGTTCAACCAAATGTTTACCAATAATGGTGAAAATTTTAGAAAGATCAGCAATAATTATTAGTACTAAGTTTTCTTAAGCCTAGAAAACAGAAAATTTACAGGACAAAGAAAATTTTCTTCAAATATTTGAACATCAGTGATAGTGAAAAGACTGTTGGGTCCAAAAAAATACCAAAAAAGATGAATGGATATAGGAATGGATATTTCAGCAGCTACACAATAAAAAAGTAATTCTAACTTCCCATTTTGGCCTTAGTTTTTTTTCTATCAGTAAAATAAGATGTTAGACTAGATAAACTCATTTGGCATTTACAACCAGTAAGATTGTATTCTTTCTTATATGAAAATGAAGATGGTGTAAGGAATGACAAGAGACATAAAATCCTACCACATACTTAAAACAGACTCTTTTTTTTTGTCAAAATCTATTAGAAAACACAGAAAACTTTTCTCCATGGGTAGAAGATAAAACATCCTGACTAATGAAACGTCAAGGTTAATATAATTACTGAGATACCATTTTTGATTTTTCATGTCTTTGCTCAAACCAGTACCACTAGACAGCAAGGAACTTTTGAACAAGAAATGTACCTTATTCATTTCATATTCACAGTGCCTAGCATGTTGCTAGTGTTCAATTAGTTGGAAGGAAGGAGGGAGACAGAAAAGGAGGAGGAGGGAAATGAGGAAGGGCTAGGTAAATTAGGTGTCATCAACAACTGGGAAAATCATGACTTATGAAACTTTCTAAAACCAGCAATTCCAATTGTTTTCAATTATTATTATTACTATTTTTTGCTTTTAGATTTAGCAAAAAAAAACTGCTAACTTCAAAGTACCTGAAGAGGTAATGCTTGATAAATAGTATTAAGAAGACTTTTTTTTTTTAAAAAGACAATTGAGAACATTGTTGATAGTGGCCATTGGACTGGATAATAAATTTTTTTAAAGGATTTATTTAATTTAGACTTCAGTATATCATTCAAATGCTTATTTAACATCTCATTTCATGAGGTGCTATGCTAGGTGTCATGCAAAACAGATACAGTTCGACCTAAAGGCTTAAAATCTAAGGGAAATTTTTTTACATATGGAAATATTTAGTAAGGTATTTTAATAGTATGCATGTAAACAGAAGAAACATGAATGAATCTTCCAGCTGATTCATTTATTTTATATTATTTCATATTCATCCCTCCCCCCATTCCAAGTATGGTACTTACAGGAAGCTATTATTATAATTGCCATTATATAGATAAATAAAGGGAAGTTCAGAATGACTGAGCATTTGTCTGTGGTCAGAAAGAGAAACAGTAAAAGATCCTAGACAAAAGCTCAAACCCCTTATTCCAATGTTTGCAGTCTTCCTACTATACAACAAATTCTGACAAGTGAAAATCCATCGCCCCCTAACCCATTTTCAGGAAAAGATAATATCTACTTAGGACTTTATCAAAAAGAATATTGGAAGAAAATTCTAAGGGGGAAGATCCATTAAATGATATTTTACCTATTACATTTGTCTCTGAAAATATTGCCAAAGGTCATCAACACCCCTTCTTAGTCACTAATGTCATTGGCTTTTTCAGTTGCCAATGAAAACCATCTGTTCATTTCAGCAATTTCAACTACAGAATCTGTTACTGCACCTTTCAACAAATAATGATTGTGTACCCACTAGGTGCATGATACTGAAAAGGATATAAATCATAAAAAGATAGTCCCTAGCTGCAAGAAGTTGGCAATCTCTTTGAGGAGATAAAACAAACAAATGTAAAGTTAAATAGCAATACAACATTATTTTAAAAAACACAGGACCACACAGATAAATTACAAGTTAGTATGATAAACTGTGATCTCAGAAAGAAGACTAGAGATGATCTTAGATACTATGTGGAAATTAGGATAATATATGGATATTATATATAAGATGGGAAGGATACTGGCCTGGTAGAAGAAAATGTTAAAATGGGAGAACATAAGAGAAAATAAAATTACATTCTTAGGGTCAGTCCATTTTCACAGGCCTCGAATGTCAAGAAGAAAAGTCTAGAATATATTCTCCAGAGTCAAAACAAATTTTTTTATGAAAAACAACTGAGTGAAAAACAGTAATTTAGCAAAGCCACTCTTGTAAAGAAGGAAACTGTAATGGGGAAAGACCAAAGGCAAAGTGGTCGTTAAAGTTCTCCTACTTTAACCATACTAAAAACGTTTAAGATCAGAGAAATGAACAAAGAAAGATCATGGAATAAAATCATCAATAAAAAAGGCCTGTATTTCTTATATGCAGCATTTAAATTGACAAGAATCCTATAGATCTATTCCTTTTTTCAGATGGCATAAAGAAACATGAATCCACAGTTTCAAGTGCTGAGAGATGTTAGAGAACAAGTCTAACATTCTCTTTTTTTTCTTCATATGAGAAAATGAAGAAGCAGCAAGGTTAAGCAATCTGTCCAAGATAATGAAACTGGGTAACAGATAAGGAGGATTTAATCTGAATTATAAAATAATACAATATTAAGGAAAGCTTCAACACAACACTATAACGGGGGAATGAAAGGAGGACGGTTATTTCTAGGCAACATAGCTGATTTCCTTAATGAAAAAGCTAAGATTTTATATTTATTAGCTAATGTAGCAGAAAATGTCTAGAGAAGCAAGGAGCACTTTTATTCATCTATATCAATACTAAATAGAGGAGGCAGAGGCAGGAGTATTCGATGATCCAACAATCTTCAAAGCCAGAGATTACAAGTATTTGTCACTCAACTGATCAAGCCCATAGCAGACATCTCTTTTAATCCCACACTCAGTCTCCAAACTCTTCTCAATATAGTCTCTTGGCAGCCACTAACAGTGGGTTAGAATTGGTACACTAGTTTAAAACTTATTTATATTCCTGTTATACATTCTCTAAAGATTGGATGAAACTTACCTTAGTTTTTGTTTTTGTTTTTGTTTTTTTTTAAGCTGCTGTTTAGCCTGCCTACAATCTCTCTTCTTACCAATCTGTTTTGATACAGCACTTCTAAAACATTAATGTGTATGCATATCACCTAAGGATCTTGTTAAAATGGAGATTCTTATTCAGTAAATCTGAAGTGGAGGCCTAAGATTCTGCATTTCCAATAAGCTCCCAGATGATACTGATGCTTACAGTCTGCCAACCATATATGTAGTAGGTTGAACTACTCCTCCTTAAATATCTTTATATAGGTCACCATTAATTGGGGACAAATAAATAACGAAGAGCAAAAGAACAGCACTATACAAAGAAAATATCAAGAAACCAAAATATGAAGCCTGATATCTAACTACTCTAGCATCTCTGAACTGGGCTTCATCCATAGATTTTTGGCTTTGCTAAGACTTTCTCTGGCAGCCACTAACCCTCAATTCCCAGTTTCCTAAGTCTCTGATAGATCACATTTTAAAACTGACACTTACATGCAGTCTTGTTACTGACTTAGAATGCCACTGATTTCCTTTGTGCTTGGGCCATGTCTCATGAAGGGTGACTCAATACTCATTTAAAATACTTCCTGAAGAAAAATTGAAAACTACCAACTAATAATACCAGCAAACAAAATGCATAAGGGGAAATTTTCCAAGATTACTATAGCAACTATACTCAATCTATAAAATATTCAGGAAAGGTATACATTTTACACATTGTCATTCATACCCAGTAATATCATGATGAAAATGAACTCAAACTTTAGAAACTGCACAATCTTTTATGTCCTAAATTTAGATCATTTACTATCTTTCTCTAAATTTCAATCATCCTGAGTTTAAAATTCCTACAGCTAAAAATAGCAAAAAAGCTATTCCAAGATTTTTCCCCAGAGAAAATCTCCTTTTAATATTAATACTTAAATTATTCAAAGTCATCTATAATTTAAGTCCTGTCTTTTTAAGACTTCAACTTTTCTTCAAACAAAGCTCATTTCCTTTTTTATCTGAAACCTGCTCCTTAAATTTTCTTGGAGCCTGTTAGTAACGAAGAAAAGAAAGAAGTAGGAGAGTGCTGTTGCTCCTTTTTGTCCTTTTATTTGAAAAGGATATTAACATGAATAACTGAGAAATTCAGAACTTTTATATTTGTCATATAAGAGCCCAAAGTTCAATAAAGCAAAGCTTAAACCATCCTAGAAAATGTGGGTGAAGGGAGGCACAACTTAGATTGCATCAAAGGGAAAACAGCAGTTAACAAAAACTTTAAAAGCCACGAAGAATTTCCTTATTTTCTTAATTAAACAGGCTAGAAAGAAATGTTTGCACATGGGTAAAACATTGCACAGAACTTAAGAGAAAAAGGAGCCTTAGAAATCATTTACAACAATCCTCTCATAGTACTGGTTGAAACTAAAGTCCAAAGATGGCTAAAGAAAAGAAATAATGAATTCACCAAGCCTATCAAGAATCTCTAGAGGACATTTAACTTAAATTAATAATTAAAAAGCAATATATGTGCCTTATATGTGGCACATATAAGGGAGCCTCAATAAGATTAAGTGCCAATTTTTCAATTGGAAACCATGGAAGCAAGAAGGCAGTGGGATGACATATTTAAAATTCAGAAAGCAAAAAAATGCCAACCAAGACTTCTATATCCAGCAAAACTATCTTTCAAAACTGAGGAAGTGATTTAGATATTCCCAAATAAACAAAAGCTAAAAGAGTTCATCACTACTATACTTGCCTACATGAGATGCTAAATAGTTCTGCAGGTTGAAAGGAAGAGATAATAGAAAATAGGGCAATGCTGCATGAAGAAATAAAGATGTCCAGTAAAGGTAACAATGTGGGTAAATATAAATACCAGTACTATTGTATTTTTGGTTTGTAACTCCACTTTTCACTTCCTACAGGATGTAAAAGGCAAATCCATAAAACACAGTGATTAATCAGTAGTTTTGGACACATAATGTATCAATATGTAATTTGTGATAAGAAGTACATAGAGGTAGGCGAGATGAAGGGGTATAAAAATAGAGTTTATGTATGCTATTGAAGTTAAACTGGTATCTAAGCAAAAAAGATTATGACATATTTAAGATGTTAAATTTAAGCCCCACAGTAACTACAAAGAAAATATTGGAGAATATACAGGCTCATAAAAAAAATTTTCAGAGTACAGGTTGCTAGGAGAGGAGAGCAGGAGAAATGGAAGTTAATGCATAATGGGTACAGGATTTCTGATTGGGGAGATAGGAAAGTTCTAGTAATGGAATGTGGTAAGGATACTGCAATATTGTGAATGTGATTAATCCCACTGAATGGGAGCAGCTGAAGTGAGAAAGTTTATGTTCCTAAAATTAGGAATAAAAAGAAGAGAGCGCAACTAAAGACCAAAACAAACACAAAAAAACAAACAAACTATATTTTTTTTGAAAGGACAATAACAATTAAATGCAGCATATGATTGATCCTGGATGGGTTCTAGCAAGGGAGGAGAAAAGGCTCAATGGGATTTTATTGGGACATATGAAAATATTGTAAAAAAGACTGTATATGCTTTATATCAATGTTAAATTTCTTAAACTTGATAACTATGCTTAAGGTAGTTACATTAAGTGAATATCCTTTTCAGAAAATTTACATGGCAATATTAAGTATTCAAGGATCATGATGTACACAACCTACACTCAAATGTTCAGAAAAAGGACTGACAGACAGATAAACAAGTGGACAGATAGAATGACACAGCAAATGCGGCAAAATGTTAAATTGGTAGATCTTGGTATATGGGGGATAGACGTATATGGGAGTTCTCTGTGTGGGGTTCATATTTTTGTAACTATCTTGTTTGAAAGTATTTCAAAATAAAAGTTAAAAAAAACAATTTCAAATACAGATAGATATCTTGACAGTATAATTACTGTCATGCTACAGAGGGAGATTAGGGACAGAGTAAGGAACTAAGAAAGGGCCAAGAACAAGAAGGAAAAGCAAGTTCCATTTTATCCTACATTTGATTATTTGCTTTCATGCTTTTCTTTCAACCAAAAAGTTTTAAGAAAATTATTGATTAAATTTCAAAGACTAAAATTCCTCAAATATTTTAATTAAAAGTAAAGCTGGGATAGGGACTAGGAAGTTTTAAGGCTTTGTATGTACAGAGTTTCTATTCTGGATGATGAAAAAGTTTTGGTAATAGACAGTGGCAATAACACAAACTGTGAATGTAATTAACAGCACTGAATTATATATCTGAATATGATTAAAAGGGAAATTGTTAAGTTGTATATACATTACTAGAAAACATTTTTTTAAAATACAAGAAACTACAAAAAAAAAATAGAAAAACTAAAGCTGAGAGTCAAGAGAGCAAGAGCGGCTAAAGAAAATACAAAACAAAATAAAAAACATACCTGTGATAAATCATCAAGTTGGGGTTTTCCATAAAGGCTTAAGATAGTCTCTGCCCGCATAAGATACTCTGCTGTTCTTCTCTTCACAGCTTCTCGACGGGTAGGGCTTGACTCTCCTAAAAGGAGAAAATACAAACCTGGACATGTGGGAAATAAGCTTCTTTTACGCAATCTGAAGACCAACTGTCTTTTATCTAATTGACTGCTTGCTCACATTTCTAATAGAAAAGATTTTCAAAATTGGAACCAACATCAAAGTCATTAATATCAGTGAGGTCCAAATATTACTCATGAATTTCATGTACCCAAATACTGACAGTTGTCAATTTAAACATGTATTGAAAAATTGATATATTTTATAGGAAAAAATCAAATATATAAGAAATGTAATGTAAAGAGCTCTGAATAGAAGACAAAAGACTAGCTCTAGTCCAGATGGTATATAGCTAAGCTTATTATTAGCCTTCCAACTCAACATATAAGACTAAATGTATAGATGTTTGTTTAATAATTGACATAGATATGATATGCCATGGACTTTGTAAAAGTACCATCAAACTTCAATGCAACTTCAGAAAATGGCATGATTTAGGGTAACTTGAATTTGCTCTGATTTCCGTAAGCATCATGGATTTTTCATTAGCAACAAATTATTTGTGACTCACATTACAACTGAAAACAAGAAAGTGATTGAAATCCCTGTACTATATACAATGAAATGAAAGTACCCTTTCTGGGTCTCAATTTCTAAAGTGTCTTCCAAAGAACTTAAGACTTCAAAGAAGAGGTGGTTAAGCCCATGGGGTACTGGGCTCCCTCCTCCACAGAACAGGATGATTCTATACTTTTATCTGTTTTATATATCTGCCTATCACACTTCAGGTTTTATCTGAAGAAAGGGTTCGACAGCTGAAAATCAAAAAGTTCAAAAACCACTGTAAGATATGATCTCTAAGGTTTCTTTCATGAATATTATTCTATACTACTGATGAGTCATTTTTATCAAAGCACTAATGCATTGTGTTGTTGTTGCTTTTTAATTTGCTCTATGCATCTTCTGAAAAGAGTGAACCAAAAAGACAAGCATCATACAGTGGAAAATGTCCTGGATTACATTCCAGAAACTCTGGTTATCTGAATTCTGGATTTGCCTCTCACGACCATGTGACCTACTGTAATTCATCTCAACTCTCTGAACCTCTTCCTCATTCTCTAAAATGGAAATATATACCTCAAAAGATACATAAAAGGTACTACACCACAAAGCCAGTACAGTAATACAGAAAGCACTAAATTGTAAAGTTTTTCAGCCTTAGTTTTTCTTGCAAAAATGAAGTCCTACAAAATAAAGTTTCCTGACTTGCTGAATTGAACTGAATTTTTAATAAAATCAGGTGTATTAGTCAGCCAAAGGGGTGCTAATGTAAAATACCAAAAATGGGTTGGTCTTTATAAAGGGTATTTATTTGGGGTAGAAGTCCATAGATACCAGGCCATAAAGCATTAAGTTTCTTCTCTCACCAAAGTCCATTGCCATGTGTTAGAGCAAGACAGCTGCCGGCGTTTGCCAGGGTTCAGGCTTCTGGGGTTCCTCTCTTCCCGGGGCTGCGTTTCTCTCCGGGCTTAGCTCCTGTTTCCTCCACAAGGTCAGCTGTAGATGATCAGGCGAACAGCTTGCTTCTATTCTCTTCTTTCCAACATCAAAACTGCTTCTCAAAAGACTGCTTCAACTGTCCTTTGCCTTGCCTTTTATATTCAATTCCCCACCCACCAAGGGGTGGGGCTCAACGCCCTAATCCTAACCTAATCATGCTCAGATTAACAGATCAATTTACAAGCATGATTCAATTATATTTTTGGAATTCATAATTGCATCAAACTGCCACATCAGGTATTTCCCTCAAGTGAACTACGAGGAGAAAAATCTCTTCTTATTTCTGCCTAGAAGAGCATCTTCTCCCTACTTCTTCTGGCAAATGCCCTTTTCCCCTCCCTCTCATACTCTTTCAATCCCTCCTCTACCACTGGTTAGCCAAGGGTTGGCCCTACATCACAAGCTGGGCCAATTATAGAACCTCACTCTCCTGGCCACAGCTGGAGAAGGGAGAAATTGGCTCAACACAAACTGGGCCAATCACTCCTCCTCTGTTATTGAAGCTAGAAATAAGAAGACTAGAAACTGCCAGTGGCCATAGTTTCTGCCAATGAGTGAAGAGCCAATCTGACAGAAGGAACGTGATACAGAGAGAAGCAGATATGAGACAAAAAAGAAGTCCTAGTATTACTAGAGTCCCTGATTTCAAATGAACCTATATATCTGCCCTTATTGCCTAAGGTAGTTTAAATTTGCATTTTGTCAATGCAAACCAAAGAATTCTGATTGATACAGATTTCAAAGAAAACCTGCAACCAAGGTAGGACTGCAATTTTGCTAAATAATTTTCCTTTCACAACTTTTACATTACTACTCCATCTCTTCTCTCCTTTATGAGTAGTTCACAAATATAATTGGTCTTGGAAGAAAATAAATCTCTACTGCTTTTTAACCCTGAAACAATCTACATTTATTAACTCTCTAATCAACTCCAACTCCTTCAATCTCATTTAAAATGTCAGAATGTTTCCTGCCTCTGTCCTTAAAATTTACTTAATTTCTAAACCTAAAGTTTTAAAGTTTTCTTTAAATTCAGTGGAAAAATGCACATAATCTATGAACATCACCTAAGTAACGATAGCACACTTCAAAGATAAAATGTGCCACATTAATAATAAATAATCAGTATTTCTACATACTACTAGTACTTTGTTTTGGGGTTCATTGTTTCTGGACTCTGCTATTCCTGTTATCATTAGCTCTTCTCATTTCATGATATGTCTGTTAAACCCTACCCTGACTTTAAATTTTATACTCATCTTAGACTCAACTCAGAAACTGTGGAGACTTTAGTTTTTTAATGCAGTGTGTTTAAGCTTTAGTAAATTTTTTTTAATTGCCTCTCAAAATAATTTGAAATTTTAAAATGCTAAGATTACAGAACACCTAATTAAAGCTATGGTTAATGTTAAAACCATATTTGTAAACAAATCACTGTTCTTTAAACTTTTGGTTTTTCTGCTGCTTTCTAGGCAGTCTCCATAGTAACAGAGAAACAAAAACCAGAAGCCAGCAGTTGAAATGGACTCCTGCTGGTGGTGATGGTTCGGCTTCCATGGAAACAAAAACAAAGTGATGGAAATACTGGAAGGTTTTTTTAAATGTAACCTTAAATATACATACTATGACTCTTTACTTATCAGTCCCTTAAAAGAGGGTCACAAATACTGCTGATCAATGGTAACAGCCAAGAATGAAAACCACCTTTTGCAGATGTCAGCTGCTGGATGCTTACTGAGGTTTGCGAGTACAAACTTCATCTACAGATTTCCAGAGTAATTCTAACTGATCAAATTCTTGATAATTGACTGAAAGATCTTAATTGGATAAGAATTTATAATGGACTCTATAGCAGTTTGGCAGTTTGATGTAATTATGAATTCCACAAATAGATATTGGATCATGCTTGTAAACTGGTCTGCTTATCTGGGCATGATTAAGTTATGATTAGGGCGTTAACTGGGCCACGTCAGTAGGGTGTTGAGCCCCACCACTTGGTGGGGCGGGAATCAAATATAAAAGGCATGGCAAAGAACAGTGTTGGAGAAGTTTTGATGTTGGAGTCTTGAGCTGGAACCCCAGGAAGTAAGAGAGCATGGTCGTGAGAAAGGAGAGAAGGCCCTGGGATAGAGACAAGCCATTCACCTGAGAGTTCACAGCTGGCCTTATGGAGAGAAGCAAAGCCTAGAGAGCCTTATAGTCTACAGCTGACCTTGTGGAGGAAACAGGAGCTAAACCCGGAGAGAAACGAAGCCCCAGGAAGGGAGGAACCCAAGAAGCCTGAACCCTGGCAAATGTCAGCAGCTGTCTTGCTCCAACACATGGCAAAGGATTTTGGTGAGGGAAGAAACTTACACTTTATGGCCTGGTAACTGTGGACTTCTACCCCAAAAAAATACCATTATAAAAGCCAACCAATTTCTGGTATTTTGCATCAGCATCCCTTTGGCTGACTAATACAGACTCTAATCTCCTTAGTTTCTTATCACTCTTTCGTTTTAAAAATATACATACACATACACACATACACATATACCTACAATAATTATTTTCCAAGGTAAATGAGATACCTGGACTTCAACCTTCAATCTCATATTAGGTCATGTGGCTATTCATTATTTCTTCAATAACATGTCCAAGTAGGCAATACTTTTCAAAGTGAGTAGTTTAGTGTGAAAACTTAACAACCTTTCTAGTCCTACCAGAGGAACTACACAACACTTCTGGGTACCATCTCCTGGATCCCACTGGCAAACCACAATCCATGCAAAAGACAAAAGAGGTAAATAAGATGGAGAAAGAATAAGAGAAGGAAAGACCAAAGAAATGTCAGAAAATGGAAAGTTTAAAGTAAAAAGAGAATAGAAAAAAATAGGACAAAAAGAGATTAGGTAAGATAGAGCAAAAATTAACACATATACAGAAAGAAATAAAAATGGCACTGTTAATTTCTCTTTGGTCTAAGAAGAAAGGTTCCTTAGATCAGTCAGCTGATACCTTAATTTTGATGGCTAGGGCCTTATCTAATTGCCCTGGGCATTCTATCTAAAGATAAACCAGGGAAATGGATATGCCTCAAGCGATTTGGGCTCCTGTCTACCCTAAGAGGTCCAGGGTTCAATTCCTGGGGCCTCCTGGTGAAAGGCAAGCTGGCCGAGCAGAGTGCTGGCCCACACAGAGTGCTGGCCCGTGCCGAAAGCTGGCGCGAGATGACGGAACAAAAAAAGACACAGAGGAGAAACAATAACAGATGCAGCAGACTAGGGAGATGAGGTAGCGCAAGTGATTGAGAACCTCTCTCCCACTCTGGAAGGTCCCAGGATCAGTTCCTGGTGCTGCCTAAAGCGAAGACAAGCAGACACAGAAGAACACACAGAGAGCAGACAGCGAGCCGAAAAAAAAAGGGGGGGGTGGGTAAATAAGTAAATAAATCTTTTTAAAAAATAAAGATAAGCCAGCACCTTCAATAAGTTTCTCTACATTTCTGTTAATCATTCATATAGAGCAAGAATTTCCACTTGGATTTGGCATTCAAGAGAAAAGCTGCCCCCATTGTTTACTAGCCTTTATGTCAAAAAAGTTCCAGTGCATCTACAAATGATGCCTTGTGTATATTGTGATTAACCTGGATTTCCTTATTCCACCTTATCAATTTCTGATTAGGAAGGAAGATGGATATAGGGTGACACAGAAAATGAACATCTATGGCATAGCTGAGTAGAAATTCCAAAGTTGTCATTGAAATTTTTAGAAACATTGGATTACTCTGCATTTCTCAGGGCACCAACTCTGACTTCAACCACTAAACGCAGTTTTAGAGAAGTCACAATGTTACAGATACTAGAATCCTGAATTTCTAACTTACCCAAGAAGTCATCACCACTCAGTACTTCTTCATTCTGTCACATTCTCATTTATAAGAGATATTTTGCCTCCCTTCTATAACAGAGGAAATTAAGGCTCTAGGGAGTAAAATGCCTTTCTTAGTAGCATAGTTAATATAAGAACATGAACTTAAGCCAGGTTTTAAGTCACATATGCAGGGTACTGACCATTATACTAAGCTACCTTTCAATATAAATCAAATTCAAAGTCACTGAATTAGAATTTGATTATTCTACTGTTTCTGAGTAGAATAAGAAAATTCCAAGCACAGCACAAGTACAGGTGAATATGAGAACAAAGAAGAGGAGAAAATATAAGGAGTTGAGAAAGGAGCCTGACCAACAACACAGGAGAGCAGACTCAGAGAAAGAGACCCAAGATTATACACAGACCCACAGGAAAAAGGGAGCTACAAAGAGGTATATTTCACACTATGTAAAAGACAAAAGGACTTTCTGAGAAAAACTAATCTCAAACATCCTTGTTACCCAAGGGTTTCTTTGGAAAACAAAGGTCTTTTCTCATTTACCCATAAAAAAACAAACAGGCATTTTTACGCATGGAACTAAAGAAAATCAGTTTCACCAACCAGAATAAAAAGCAGTTCTTCCCATTCTGTTATTCTACCTTTAGTCACTTAAAAAAAAAGAAAAAAAAAAAAGACTAAAACTAACTCCCTCATCACTTGTTCAACAACAATGAAAAAGCAATACTGGAAGAAGAACTGGCCATGATAGATTTCGGGCAATATGTCTATATATGTACTTTAGAGAAAAATTTAAAGGCTTTTTAAGGGTATTTGACTATATTTGATTTTTGCCACATGCACAAAACTTAATCCCCACATAAGATTCTATTTAGGTCCACCTAATATTCTTATATTTTCTATTTATCTACTCCACAATACTCTGCAAAAGGCCTTGTGTCATTGTGCTCTTGGTCAAGCATGCTTGGTTTTCATTCACATTTATCACTTTAGAAAGAGCATCCGAATCACCCAGAGTTTGCTAGAATGAGTTTTGTTTGTTGTTGCCTTTTTTAAAAAAACAACTTTAGTCGCGTAGAAGAACACTTTTGTTTGAGATGGCCTTGACAGTACAGTACCGATTTATTATATTTAATGCGGTTTTTTCCTTTTCATGTATAGCCTACCATTTCTGCCTTATGCTAAGTGTTCTGACAACAAAAGGCAACCTTGAGAAGAACAGTAATTTATGGTTCTACACAACTACCACAATTCTGGAGCCATTAACCTTCCCATGTATAACATGAACTGGTCAGTCAGGGAATCTGCCTCATTTGCATTTAACCAAACCTCTACTGGTTTTTTTTCAATACTAAGTATAAAGTGGCCCCTAGAACTTCTAGGCTAGCTTTCACTCAGCATTATTGATAGTAGAAAAACTAATAAACAACACTGAAAGCAAGCATAATTAAGGCAATGGCTGGCCATGAACATTATTATGACTTTTGCTTTTATTATTCCTTGAATGACTTTCCACTACTATTATATGACCTGATAATGATACTTTCATGCTTAGAGATGTCCCAGTTATTTCTTTCTCTAACTTAGTGCTCTTCTTGTAACATAAACAATAGTTACATAAAATTCATGTCAGAGAGTGTACACAATCACTGTGTTCATCATTTGTGTAGATGAACTGAATACAAAAGCAATATGGAGGAACGGTCTATAAGTGTAACTAGACTAAAAAAGAGAATCTACATTTTTATTTAAAGGTATGAAAAACTGTCATAAGAATATCAATGAGGAAAATATAGCACAGATATTCTAAGTAATTATAAACCACTGTGGAATCAGAATGAAGTCTGCACACTTTTTATTCTTTCACAATTACAATTCTGAAAGATGTGTTTCTTAACAGTTTATGAAAGTACAACACGCACAATGGTCAGATTATTTTTCAAATGAAACACACTTTGAAATCACTAAGGACACCAGTAAGCTTCTGAGAAAAAGTAGATTGATGTTTTCAATACTTCATAAGGAAGAAATGATAAGCTCAACTGTGCAATCTATACAAGGCTTAAAGTTTAATTATTAAGACTCTGAGCTATAAATTATATAAAACTGTGCAACACAAGCAATTAAAAATAATATTTAACTCTTTCTCAAAGCACCTAATAATCCTTAGTACTGAAATAGAAGTAGTTTTCTATTTAGGGGTTTTTTTTTGTTTGTTTCACTTGGTTTATTTTAAAACATTCATAGATATCTAAAATTCTAATCAGAATCAAGGATTTTTCAGTGATCACAGGGTTTAATCCTCTCATTCTAATGTTTTTAAACTGTATTGACAAAGATATAATAATGTGGTGATACTGATGACAGAGACCATCTAATAAAAACCCCTTCAAGATCCTCATCTATCTCTGTTTTTGCTACAGAGCAGCTGTGCCTCACAGAGATTCACATGAATGAAAATATTTAGATGAGAAACCACCCACTTAGTTTATTTTCCATATGACTCTCCTGTAATTATTTTGTAAACTGTTCACACAACAATACATAAAAACATCTGCAAAAACAGGTAATTAATGTGTCAAGCCAAACTAATGCATTTTTTATGGTGTCCATGCTTCGTCAACTGTAATTATAACTCTTTTTTAAGCAAATGATGATGTGTTTGTTGCAATGTGCAAGTGGTTATTTTAGATGCTCTGTTTACTGTTCATACAATCTGAACATAAAACTCCAAAGCTACTTTACCCCCCCATCAATGCTTTACCTAGCATTTTGCAGAAGCAGAAAAATGGCTGTCTTTTCCAAGCTATATTTTCCAGTAAACATTTTTCTCATTAAAACATGAAACTATCAACATAAAAGATATCTTTTACATCAGGCCAACAAATGAAGACCAAATTCTGCACAAAATAAGTTGTTTCATATTCAATTTATCCTGCCTGAGTTCTGACTACATGAGATCATCATTATAATCATTATTACTATCATTATATAATAATTACATACCAATAATCATCTCCAGATTAACTTTTCTGAAGACCCAAGGCATATGATCCCTAAAGTTCTCTTTCTAGAGCTAACAAAATCTGAGATTAAGGAAGAAGACATATATGCCCCCCCCACCTTTTTTTTTTTATTTATTTATTATAGAAGTGGGTTTACAGAACAATCATGCATAAAAGACAGGATTCCCATACACCACCCCACCACCAACATCTTGCATTGGTGAGGAACATCTGTTACAATTGATGATAGCACAATTCTATAATTGTACTATTAATTAAAATCCATGCTTTAACTTAAGGTTCACTGTGTAGTATGGTTCCTTGGATTTTTTTTTTTAATTGTTATTCTGTTACCATATATACAATCTAACATTTCCTCTTTTAATCATATTCATATATAGCTATATATAGAGAGAGAGAGAGATAGAGAAAGAGAGAGAAAGAGTGTGTATGAATTTCAGCGCTTTTAATCGCGTTCACAGTGTTGTACTACCATCACCAAAATGTTTTGGTCCCTTCTCTTTTTATCAAAGGCAATTTTTAAAAATATCTATAGTTACTAAGTATAGTGTAGAAAAAAACATGGTAATAAAGAACTCTCAAGGAATGAGGTTTACTGTTTGACAACCAAGTTTTTTTTAGAGACAATGGAGAATTAGCCCTTATGGAATCAAGCTTATTTATTTTTGATACATATCTTTCTAAACTGAGCTATTGCATTGTTCAAGAGAATATACTAAAACTAATTTTATCATGCTACCTCTGAATATCAAGTTCTGTCATATGTTATAGGTATCTATCTCTACCTTGTTCCAAAATAAGAACATCAGAAAAGTATCATAGCAAATGACAGGTCCCCACGTATTCTGCCTGGGTTTTAGGATGAATGATTATTTAGGGGAAATTGGGGAAAGAAGTCTGATCAAAACAGAACAGAACCCTGGTTCCAAGGGCACTAAAGTAGGAAACACATGGCAAAGACAGGGAAAGGGAACACAATGGAAGCTTATTAAAGCTAGCACTCAAACTCAGGATCTGTTTAGCAAAAGGTCTCAATACTGAGGTCCATTACTTACGTAGCTACAAATATAAACGTAGCAATGCATATAAAATCAATGTTCTTTCTAATGACTGAATTCTACACATTGTGAAGTCTTCAGGAGAAATACATTGATGTCCTTGCTATAGCAAACATGAAACATTATAAACCTATTTGATATATTCAGAAGCTACCTTATTAAATACTGGCTCTTTACTAAACATTCTTTCAGATTAAAGTTATTCATCACCACCCCTAGGAAGCCTTGCCTATGGACCTTCTCCTGCTTACTGGTCAGGAGCCCATTTATATGTATCTATAGAATCATTTCCTCATTCACAACTATTTATAGAGAATTTTCCTACGTACCAGACACTGTGCTAGAAGACACAATAATGAATAAGAAAATGCTTTGCCTTCAAGGACATTACAGGTAAGTGATGAAATGTTCATTAATAAATGATTGCTAAAAGAATCATGTGAATATGATAAGTACCTGAAGAAGAAAAGAAAAAAAAAAGAAAAAAAAAACAATGTACAATGACAAAGGAAATCTATCCTGGTCTGAGTAGAAGTGAGGAAAGGCTTCCTGGAGGAAATGTCATTGAAACTGAGACCAGATGAACAAGGAGTTATCAATTAAAGAACCATAATAAAACATTCCAAATAGACTACAGCTCATGTGAAAGTTTAACACGGGAAGGACCTTGGTGCCTTCCAGGAGGAAAAAGAAGGCCACTATTGCTAAAGAAGAGTAAGTGAAGAGGAGTGGTTCAAGATAAGCCTGGAGAGGAAAGCAGAAGCAAAATCACGCACAGCCTTATAGGCCATAACAACTCTGGATTTTATCCTAAAAGTAATGGGTGTTACGTAAGAAAGTGGCATGATTAGATTCCATTTTTAAATGATCACTCAGGCTGTTGTAGAGAAAGAAATGATTAGATGCAAGCAAGAGCAGAAGAAGGAAGACCAATTATAAAGTTGTCTTAAAGAGATGACAAAAGGTAAGACTTCCAGAATGTCAGAGTGGGAAGGTCGGCAAAATCTCTCCCCAGATAAAACCAGACAAAATTATCAAAAACCACCACTCTGGAAATTGATTAGAGATATACAAAAATTGAGAAACATTTGTATAAAGCAAAGTGCTACGATTTAATAAGAGAAGCAAAGATCTGTGGCATTTTACGATAAAGCTACTCCCCCACCCATCCCCCAGGACCATGGGCAGTAGATGTGAGGACCAAACATCCTTCCTGCTGCTGGAGGGAGCTGACCTTATTTGGAGTCACTGAAAAGCCTCAGGCCAGGGGAACTGAAATCACATGGAAATTACAAAGTATTTTGAGCTCAGTAAAAATGAAAACAACATATCAATATTTATGGAATGCAGCTAAAGCAGTACTTAGAAAGAAATGTATAGATTTAAATGCCCATATTAAAAAGATGATCTCAAATCAATAACCTAAGCTTCCACCTCTTAAGATTAAATATAAAATGAAGAGCAAACTAAACAAAAAGAAAGCGGGGGAAGGAAATAATAAAGATTAGAGCAGAAACCAATGAAATCGAAAATAGAAAAAAATTTGGAGAAAACCAATGAAACCAAAAGTTGGTTCTAAAAGATCAACAAAACTGACAAAGCTTGAGGTTAGACCAAGAAACACAGTGAGTAGGGGGGCAGATGTGGCTCAAATGGTTGGGCATCCGTCTCCCATATGGAGGGACCTGGGTTCGATCTCCGGGACCTCCCAGTAAAAACAATAAATAAGTAAGTAAGTAAGTAAGTAAAGTAAGTAAGTAAGTAAAGTAAGTAAGTAAAGTAAGCAAAGTAAAGTAAGCAAAGTAAGTAAGTAAATAAATAAATAAATATTTTTAAAAAGAAACACAGTGAGGAGGCAACAATCAAAATAACGAAAATATCCATCACTCCCAAAAGTTTCTTCTTCACTAATTTTAATCCGTCTTTCCCATTCTCCCTTCACCCTATTCACAGGCAATCTGCTTTCTGCCACTATAGATTCACTGCATTTTCAAGAATTTTATAAGCAGAATCAGACAGTATGTAGTCCTTTTTTTTTTTTTTTTGGTCTTGCTCCTTTCACTTAGCATAATTATCTTGAGATATATCCATGTTGTTGCATGTATCCACAGTTCAATCCTTTTATACTACTGAGTAGTATTCTATTGCATGAATATGCCACAATTTATCCATTTGACATACTGATGGCCATAGGTTGCTTCCAGTTTATCTCTAGCATATATATAAAGTTGCTAAGAACATTTGTGTATGGATATATGCTTTCATTTACCTAGGGAATGAATGGACCATATGTAATCAGCATATAGTTGGATTTGGCTTTTTTATCTAAACTGACAATTTCTCCCTTTTAATTGGAGTGCTTACAGTATTTATTTTTAAGGTGAATGATATGATTAGGCTTTTATCTGTCATCTTGCTATTTGTTTTCTATTTGTCTCATGCCTGTTCCTTGTTCTCTCTTTTAGTGCCTTTTGAATTAAGTACTTTAAATGACTCCACTTATCTCCTTTATTGAATTTTTATCTATAACTCTTTGTTTTGTTATTTTAGAGGTTGCTTTGGGGTTTAGAGCATGTGTTTATTAGTCTATTTCAAGTGATATTATACTGTTTTACATATAATGTATATAATGTAAAAACCTTACAATCTCTCTTCCCAGTCTTTGTGAGACTGTTGTCATATTTTACTTTTATATATTTAGTTTTTAAAATTATAGGATATTACTTAACATTACATCATATATTAAACCCCACACTATAGTGGCAATATTTTTGTTTAAACACCCAATTATATTTTAAAGAGATTTAAAACTTTAGAAAAAAATATCCTCTACTTACCCACATAGTTAACATTCCTGATAGTCTTTCCTTTCACAAATACACATTTCCATCCAATATCATTTTCCTTGTGCCTGATGTACCTCCTTGAGCATTTCTTGTAACATGGCTCTGCTGGTGGTGAATTCTTTCAGTTTTTGTAATTCTAAACAAGTTTTTATTTTGCCTCTATTTTTGAAAGATATTTTCATTCTTGGCTGAAAATTTGTTCCTTTCTGTACGTTAAATATGTTGATCAATTGTTTTCTGGCTTGCATTGTTTCTGACAAGAAATCTGATATCTTCTTATGTACATAATGAGTCTTTTTCTTCTGCTTGCTCTCAATTTTCAGATTTTCTCTATGAGTGGTTTGAGCAACTTAATTATGATGTGCCTTGGTGTCATTTTCTTCATGTTTCTTGTGCTTGGGTTTTTTGGGCATTTTGGGTCTGAGGACTGTTTTCATCAAATTTGGAAACCTTTCAGTCATCATTTCTTCAAACATTTTTCTGACTCTCCCCTCCCTTTTCAGAAGCTTCAATTACATATGCATAAGTTGCCCTACAGCTCACTGATGCTCTATTAATTTTCATTTTATTCTTTTATTTATCTGTGTTTCATTTTACATAGATTCTATTTCTATATCTTCAAGTTCATTAGTCTTTTCAACTGCAATATCTCATTTGCCACTAATCCTGTTCTTTGTATTTTCCATCTCTGACATTGTAGTTTTCATCTCTATAAGCTGAATTAGGGTCTTCTGTAATCTCCTTTATCTATCTACTTACCTTATTGAACATAATGAATACATCTATAATAAATGTTTATAATAAAAATCATAACTTTAATAAGCGTTAAATGTTTTTAACATTGTCACTTCTGGATCTGTTTTGATTGATTTATTTTTTTCCTTACTACAGGTCACATCCTGCTCCTTTATGGCAGGTAATTTCTTATTGGATATCAACTGTGATGGTTAATTTCATGTGTTAACTTGCCTACGTTATGGTGTCCAGTTGTTTGGTCAAGTAAGCACTAGCCTGATTGTTACTGTGAGGGTATTTCATAGATGGATTTAAATCATTAGTTAGGTGATTCCCATTACGGCAGACTATATCTACAATCAACAAAAGAGACTGCTTTCAGCAATGAGAGAAATCTCCTCATCCAATCAGTTGGAAGCCTTAAAGCAAGAACTCAGGATTTGAGCAGTCAGAAAAAAGAATTTCTACTTCAGTCAGCCCACTTCTCCTATAGAATTCAACATTTCCAACTTGCAGCTTTTCCTGGGGAATTAATTCAATGTCACATTCAAAAGAGTTTCAGAACTGTGGCCTGCCCTACAGAATTCGGACTTGCCAATCTCCATGGTCACATGAACCAATTCCTATAATAAAATCTCTTAAATTAAATATATATATCTTTCTCTGGAGAATCATGACATATACGAATCATTGTGAATTTTGCCTTAAAAGTGGTAGATAATTTCTAATTCTTATAACATTTTTTAGCTTTGTTCTGGGATGCAGTTATGTTTCTTGGAAGCAGTTTACTTCTTTTAGGCCTTGTTTTTAAGATTTGTTAGGGTGGACCTAGCGCTAATTATTATTCCCCACTATTGAGGCAAGGCCCTTCTGAGTATTCAATCCCCATGACTGAAGTTTTCAAAACTACTTGTGAACAGACACGATTCCTGGTCCCGTGTGAGCAGCGAGTAACGTTCCCTCTAATACTTCTAGGTGGACCTTTCCCTGGCCTTGGGTAGTTTCCCCACACGCATATGCTAATCAGTACTCTGCTGAATATTCTGCCCATCTCTATACAGTTAACTTCTCTCTAGACAAGACAATGGACACCAGACAATGACTCTACATCTCTATCCTGCAAATTCTACCTGCAAACTCTGGGTCTGGTCTTTCTGAACTCTCAGCTCCATCTCCTCACCTCAGAGGTTCTGCCAGGTTTCACCTGGCTTCTTTCATCCTCTACCATAGCCTGGAAATTCTTTCAAGATGAGGCAACCATAGAACTCACTGTCTTTCACTGCCTGATGCTCAGTGTCTTAAGACCACTGTTACATATATTTTGTCTTTTTCTCTAGTTGCTTCAGGAAGGAGGAGGAATACAGTCCCTATTACCCATCTTGGTTTGCAGTCGAAGTCCTATTTTTGATGTGGCTACTAGAAAATTTAAAGTTACATGTGTATTACATTATATTTCTTTTTTTTTTTTTTTAAAGATTTTATTCATTCATTCATTTATCCCCCCCTTGCTGCCCGCGCTCGCCGGGTCAGCCAACCACGCCGTGCAGGCGGGCCCGCCCTCACCAGGAGGCCCCGGGAACTGAACCCGGGGCCTCCCACATGGCAAACGGGAGCCCCACCGATTGAGCCACAGCCGCTTCCCTTACATTATATTTCTATTGTACAGCACTGTTTTAGTCAGTCACTGAAGTCTTCCAATACTGAAATCACCTAAGGAAAGAAATGTAAAGAACCTAAGAAGGTTGAGGGCCAAGCCTCACAATGAATTTTAACATTTAAAGGTCAAGTGAAGAAGAAGAAAGAGCTGGCAAAGTAAATGCAGAAAGGCAAACCGAAGAATTAGAAAACCAAGAAAGTGTAGTTTCACTGAATAAGAGAAGAGACTTGAGGAAAGTTCAGATTGTATTAAAAAGTTACTGCAGATAGCAGACACAAGTTAACTAAAGAATATTAACTATGCTTAGGAGCACTGAAGGTGCAGGTAAGGTTAGTAACAATGAATTCATAATGGTTATCAATCTGTACCGTTGTGTGCAGTTTTTTCTAGGAGCACTGAGCTGCTCGGATATCTGTCTCTGTAAACCAGAAATGGGGAAACCCGTGGATACCCAAAAACAAAATGGTTAAATTAATTCACGGTTGATTTTTTGCCAGGTAAATGTGATGGAAAGTCAGAGAAGTAAAGGAAATTAAGGTTTTTGCAAAGATTGTTTTGAAATGATGGGCCATAGAAACTAAGACAAATAGAGAAATGGAAGATAAAAAAGGATGTTAGACGGAGAAGTCAGCCATCTAGAAGTGTTAACAAGTAATTTGAGGACTAGAAGATTCTGGTTAGAAACTGGTTTGTTTGGTGTTTTTTTTTTAATGAATTTAGTACAAAGTAATGGCACTTTTAAAACTGAATACCACTCTCACCCCTCCAATAAACTATAAGCTCCTCATTCATTTCAGGTAGCTGCAATGCATAGCACATAGTAGCCACCCACCACAGTATTGTTGAATGGAATGAAATTGACTGACTTGCTCAGACTCTCACATTCTATATTCTATTTCCTCTATCACTGGATCATTTCCGTTAGAAGGTTTATTACCATGCCTTATCACATCTCTGCCTCATCATGTTTATTCCTTCTTATCTTACTTCCTGTTACTTGGAAGCTATACTGGGTTAAGATGAGCCTTTTATCAGTATAAGCCAGGGCACTGTTACCCTTCCAGGTACCTAGCCAACCATGTACAACAAAAAATACAAATTGGGATTCTTTGTTTCTAATCTCTGCTTTTATTTGTCCTGAGTACTCAGAGTCTTTGTTTTTCATTTCACTGTCCTACAGTATACTTTCCTTTTGTAGAGGAAGGCTCTGGTTGCAGAATGAGGTCTGGACTCATTCACAATAACTATTTTATAGCATGATTTTACTGTATTTGTGGGCTTGCCCACACATAACATACACGCATCTATGAAATGGGTGTGTTTTAATTAATCAAAGAATAATTTAAACACAATTCATAAAACGTAAAAATCAATTTTTTCTGTTATCAAGTAAAGATTGTTTAACTACCAAAAACAAGGCAAAGAGGGCTAAAAAGTAAGAAAATGTCCTACAAACATGAAAGTGATAGTGATGTTATAGAATATATCATGAAACTCTAAAATCGTTTTTTAAATGTATTGAGCACTCCCATTTCACGACCATATATTAAAATCATTAACTAAGCAGGGTGGTTTGCCCATAAAGCCTTACCAAATTTTTATAAAATGAAATTATTAAGATTATGTTCTCTAAATACCATGGAATTAAGCTAGAAATCAGTAACAAAAATAGTAATTAGAAAAACTCCAACTTCCTGGATATTAAATATATATACGATATACTTATAAAGAATTCACAGGTGTAGCAGGCAGAAAAATGGCTCCCTGAAGATATCCACATCCTAATTCCTGGAACCTATGAATATGTTACTGTACATGACAAAAGGGACTCTGTAGATGTGGTTAAGGTTAAGGATCTTGAGATGGAACGATGAGGCTGGATTATCTGGGGCACCCAATTTAATCACATGGGTTCTTAAAACCTATTAACCTTTCCTGGCTGGGGGTCAGAGTAAGATGTGACTGTTGCAGTTTGATATTATTGATGAATTCCAAAAAGCAATATTGGATTATGTTTGTAAAATGGTCTTTTCCTCTGGGCATATTAGTGTTTATTGGATTCAGAGGTTTTACTTTTACTTGATTAAATAATGATTAAATAACGATTAAGGTTTTGATTGAGCCATGTCAGTAGGACGATGCATTCCCGCTCCCTTGGTGGGTGGGGGTTTCTCACAGAGAAATCGCACCACAGAGAAGGGAGTTTGAAGTTTTTGAGCTGGAGCCCAAGGAAGTAAGCACACAGAGGAGCTTGGTCATAAGGAAAGAGAAAAGGCCCCAGGAAGAAAAACAAGCTGTTTGCCTGATAGTCTACAGCTGGCCTTGTGGATAGCAAAGGCGCTGAGCCCAGAGAGAAGCAAGCCCCAGGAAGAGAGAAACCCAGGAAGCCTGAACCCTGGCAGACATCAGTAGCCCCAACACGTGGCAACAGACTTTGGTGAGGGAAGTAACTTACACTTTATGGCCTGGTAACTGTAAGCTTCTACCCCAAATAAATACCCTTTATAAAAGCCAACAGATTTCTGGTATTTTGCATCAGCACCCCTTTGCCTGACTAACATGGTAACTAAAGAAGAATAGTCAGAGAGATGCAACGTTGCTGGCTTTGAACATGGAGGAAGAGCCAAGACACTGGCTTCTAGGTGGCTCTTAAAGCTAGAAAAGGTAAGGAAAGGGATTCTCCCCTAGAGCCTCCAGAAAGAAACACAGCCATGATGACACCTCGATTTAGTTCAGTGAGGCTTGTGTCAGACTTTTACCTACAAAACTATAAGATAATAAATACGTGTTGTAAGTCATTAAGTTTGTGCTAATTTGTTACAGCAGTAATAGTGGGATAAAGAAAAATTAAAATAGAAAATATATTGAATGCATAAAAATGAAGATATGACATATCAAAACCAATGGAATGCAGCTAAAGCAGTACTTACTGGGAACTTTATAATCTTAAATGCATATAGAGGTAAAAAGGCTGAAAATCAAAAATGTAAGCTTCTAACACAAGAAGAAAAAGAAAGTCCTCCCTTAGGAAAGTAGATGGAAATAAGAAAGGAACAAAAATCCATAAAATATAGTAAAACTAACATATAAACATATAATAACATAAAATAAAAATGAAAAGTCAAAAATTGGTTCTTTTTTTAGATTAATAAAACTGAGTAAACCTTAATATGACTCATCAAGAAAAAAAGAAAAAATATAACAAATTACCAGTATCTGGAAAGTTTCAACAGGAATCAAAAAGATAATAAGATAAACAATTCTACAATCAATAATTTGACAATTTGTATGAAATGAATGGACAAATTCCCCCCAAAATACGACTTAACCAATATTGCATATTACAAATGGGTAAAGGCCATGATGTCACCAATTTACTTTTAAACTTATCCTCCAAAAATATATATATATATATATGAAAAATGGAACCTTACAAACATAAAACATGAATAAATATTAGCAATCAAATACAGTGATATATAAAAAGGATAATATAGCATAACCAAGTGAAATGTATTTCATGAACGCAAAGGTCATTGACAATTCAAAAAACAATCAGTGTACAATTTCAGGTCTGGAGAACATGGGCAGTCACCCAATTTCAAATCTCCCTACAAAACCTCTCTCAAAAAAAACAAAAACAAAAGGAAAATGAGAGAAAATAAAATCTCATATGACCCATACCTTCATCATTACTAAGAGATAAAGAATATCATGACCTTCAGATTATCTGTAAATAGGGACATAAAACAAATTACAACAAAACTTTCAGGGTTACCTCCAGAAAGAGAAAGTCCAACGAAATGCCAAAATACAAATACAAGTTGAGACTTAATAGTTCAAAGCATAGGCTATGAGCAAGGGGCTGAAAGTGAGCAGAATCAAAAGCGAGAGCCTCAGTAAAATATTTCTTCTGGGGAAGAATCAGATACATAGAAAAGTGATGTCACCTCTCAATGACCTGCTAGTGAAAGGGTAAAGGGAAAAAAAGGAAATAAGAAGAGAAAGGTAAGGATTTTACAGAAACAAAAGAGAAACAAGGCAAATCAACCTCTTGCCTCACCATCATCCATAAAAGAAACTGCACAGAAAAGGGCAGAACCAACAAAATGACACTCACAAACTAGGAGCCCTGCCCAGGCAAGGAATAGGAATAGAAAAAAGCAGACCTCATCAGGATAGCAAATACCTTTGAAAAGGCAGTAACCAGAAAGGGACATGAGGAAGCTTCTAGGGTGGTGGTCAAGTTCTGCTTCTTCATCCTGGTGCCATTTTCATGGGAATGTTCCGTATGTGAAAATTCATCAAGCTTTACTTATGATATGTGCTTTTCTGTATATATAATTGTACTTCAATTAAAAGTTTAAAAAAGTTTTAAATAGATTATGCCTGTTCTCCAGAGAATCACAGTCTAAGCAATATAAAAGAGAGAAGCATATAAACAACCATTTTTTTTAAAAAAAGATAAGGGAGCAAAAGCATAATAAGTGGCACTGTGGGGGTCAGCAAGACAAGTAGAGATGGCATTTCAATTTGTTTCGTATCTGCCCAACATCCCTTCTTCATTTTGGGCCACTCCTCCTATATTCTATAGTTATAATGCTCAGTTCCTGTGGCCCATTAAGAATAGTTCTGCTCTCCCTTTGCTCCTTTCCAGAGATGAGCAAACAACCTGTACCCAATCAGGTTACCCCATAGTTAGAATGACAGAGATGGGAGTACATGACTCATGCCAGGCCAAGCTGAGTCCTCTTTGGGGTTTCTACTAGAGCTATGGAAGAGTATGCCCTCCTGTTCTAGGATCCTGAATAAAATTTTTCATAAACATTAAACTGCAGGTAAGTTTTCCTTCTTATCATAAAGATAATATCAAATCAAATAAAGGGGGGAACAAGTGCAAGGTTTGCATGGAAACAGGCAAATAGAAAGACAGAGACAAGCTGACACTGCCTGAACATGTAATCTGGCCATATGGAGCCCTTGCACCACTCATTTATGTGGGCTAAATCACTCTTTCTATGTGAGCTTCTGAGTTGACTGGGTTTTTGTTACCTGTAACTGAAAGAAGTCAGTCTAACACAAAAACTCAAAGGACTAACTTCACTATAGGATGATTTTTAAAGCAATTCTTTTCATTTGTGAACACTGAGAACAGAAAATCTAAAGCCTTCTCTCTGAACCTATGAAATGCTTCCTTGTTAGTTCATTTCATTAATAACTGCTTTCTCCCGTTGCAGGCACTTCTTGGATCAACCAAAGAAAAGAAAATCTAGAATACTAATGGAGATGGGAAGACAGAAGAATAGGTAGTATATTTAAATCATTTCAAATCTCTATTTTTAAAATGTTTTATTGTTTTAAAATGATTTCTTCTAACTAGTTTCAAAATAGTAAGATCTGAAAAACTCCCAACTTAGGCAACTTATTGAATTATAGTGAAAAGCATATGTTTTATCCTAAAACAGAAGAGGCTGTGGAAAGTTTTTGTTTCAGTTTACCAAAGGGTGCCGATGCACAGTACCAGAAATGGGACGGCATTCATAAAGGGGATTTATGTGGGGTAAAAGTTTATAGTTCCTAAGGCCCTGAAAAGTCTAAACCAAGATTGTGTCTCACCAAAGTCAGCTACTGTTGATCGCAGCATGTTGCCAGGTGGTGAAGCAAGATGGCTGCTAATCACTGATGAGGTTTCAGCCTTCTCCTCTGGGCTCACTGTCTCCTCTTGAGCTGCTCTGTGGGCTTCATGCTTAAGTGATCCTTTTGTTCCCTGTCTTACAAGGCAGGATCAAACATGGTGGCTTCCTTTTCCTGTGTCTGTCTGTGTGTTTCCATTTATATCAGCAAGGGGGTGGAGACATAACAGGGAGTCACACCTCACTGACTAGTCCAATCAAAAGCCCTAAATAGGTCTTATCAAGTAATCTAATCAAAGGCCCCTCAACTGAATTTAATGCAATCAAAGTATATCACACTCAGAGGAATAGATTGGTTTAGAAACATAATCTTTCTCTTTTTGGGATTCATAAAATAATCCCAAACTGCCACAGTTTTCAAAACAGAAATATTCTGAATTTGCTTAATATTGTTCTTCTCTGAAAAGATCTCAACTTCCAGATTATGATGGATAGTTTATTCATACTTCGATGAGTCCTCTTTTCTGAGTATATTACAATGATGAGAAGAAAAAAGTATACAAGAGAAACCAAAAAGGAAACATTGGGTTCAAATAGCAGCTAAAAGTCTCTATGGTAAATAGAATTTATCCCAGGAATGCAAGTGGTTTGTCATAAGAAAATCAACCAATATAATAAACTATAATAATAGAAAAAAGGAAAAAAAAACACATGATTATCTCAATTGACATAGAAAAAAATCATTTGGCCAAATCCAATATCCTTTTATGAGAAAAAAACATCCAGAAAATTAGGAACATAAGGGTCCTGCCTCCACATGATAAAAGGCATACATGAAAAAAACCCACAGCTAACACCATACTCACAGGTGAAAGACTGCAGTCTATTTGGCAGAAATGGAAAATGGCATCAAATTCATAGGGAATTGCAAGGGACTCTGAATAGCTAAAACAATATTGAAAAAGAAAAAGAAAAAAAAAAGGTGGAGAACTCACAATTCCCAATGCCAAAACTTTCTAAAAAGCTAACATAATCAAGACAGTGTGGTATTAGCCTAAGGATAGACATTTAGACCAATGGAATAGAATCAGAGTCTTGAAGTAAACCCATACAATTGATTTTTAGACAAGAGTGTCAAGTCCATTCAATGAGAAAAGAATAGTCTCTTCAACAAATGGTGCTGGGACAGCTGCATATACACATGCAAAAGAATGAAACTGGATCCCTATCTCATACCATATACAAAAATTAATCCAAAATGAATCAAAGATATGAATATAAGAGCTAAAACTACAAAATTCTTCAAAGATGTTAAGGATTGACTCATGCCCCCCCAAAAGAAATGGTGAAGTCCTAATCCCTGGTCCTGTGGATGTGAACTAATTTGTAAATGGGATCTTCAAACATCCTTTTAAAATGAGACCTAACTGAATCTGGGTTAGCCTTAATCAAATATTGACTGGGGTCCTTCTAAACTGATGAAATCTGGACAAAGGAGAGGAGTGAGGAGGAGCCAGGAGACAGATTGCCATGTGAAGGAGATAGAGACTGAGTTAAGGATTGCCAGTAAGCCACCACCAGAATGCTAGACTTCAAAGAAAGCATGTCCTGCAATACTTTGATTTTGTACTTTTAGCCTCCAAAACTGTAAGCCAATAAATTCCTGTTGTTTAAACCCATCAGTTTGTGGTATTTGCCCAAACAAACTAGGACAGAAAATGACACAGGGGTAAATCTCCACGGCGTTGGATTTGACAATAGATTGTTAGATATGACAAAAAACATGAGCAAGAAAAGTACAAAGTAAATTGAAATTAAAACTTCTGTACATCAAAAGACATTCAAGAAAATAGACAACCTACAGAATAGGAGAAAATAGTTGCAAATCAAATATCTCATAAGAGACTAATATCCAGAATACATTAATAATACTTACAACTGAATGACAAAAAGGCAAACAACCCAATTTTAAAATGTGCAAAGGACTTGAATAGATCTTTCTCCAAAGAAGATATACAAATGGTCAAAAATCACATAAAAAACGCTCAACATAATTAGTCAATTAGGAAAATGCAAATCAAAACCACCTCCAAGGATTGCTATAATTAAAAAAAAAAAAAATGGTATTGAATTGACAATAAAGACATTCGTAGTAAAGCAAAACCTAAGAGAATTCTATGCCAGCAGATCTGCTCTAAAAGAAATGCCAAAGAAAGTTCTTAAGGCTAAAGGGAAAGGATAGCAGGGGAAAACATGGAATTTCAGGAGGCTTATGTTAAAACAAAAATTATAACTTGAATTGATGGTTTTTTTTCCCCCAAAGACAGAAAGAGCTTTATCAATTGTGCAAGCAATGGAGCATAGTGTCCTCATGGCCCAAAACTGCCTCCCTGATCTTCAGATATTCTAATATTTTATAACATCTGGGTGCTAACGAATAAATGGGGTAGAGATGAATAGAGGTTCCTTCATTAATAAACATTAAGGGGATGAACAGGATGGAAGAGGGTGGGGTAACTAACCAGGGACAGTCACAAGGAATTAGGATAGGGGTATACAGAACAAAGGACAGTTACAAGGACTTTCATATGGATATTAAACAGAGGTGGGTGGAGTGGTTACCCTGATGGGGTTTTTAATGTATGTATATTAATACATATGACAAACAAAACATAAAGGAAGGAGAATAAAGGAAGCTATTTTGCAAGGCTTCTCCATTTCACTTTTAGTAGTAAAATATGAACTATAAGAAGACTTCTGAAAGAAAGGTTAGGTATGCGTACAGTAATCCCAAAAACAACCACTACAAATATAATATAAAGAGATACAGCCAAAAAAATCTATAGAAAATTTAAAATAAAATATTTAAAAACTCAAACTATCGAAAGAAGGGAGGAAATGAGGCACAATTAAGTAATAAATGGAAAAACAAAAAATAATAAAATGGTAGACCTAAATCCAAACATATCAATAATTAAAAGTAAATGGCAGAGACACAAACAGACATCTGCACACCGAAGTTCACAGCGGCATTATTCATGATAGCTAAAAGTTGGAAACAACCCAGGTATCCGTCAACTGATGAATGGATAAACAAATTGTGGTGTATACACACGATGGAATATTATGCAGCTGTAAGAAGAAATAAAGTCGTGAAGCATATGACAACAGGGATGAACGTGGAAGACATTATGTTGAGTGAAGCAATCCAGACACAAAAGACAAATGCTGTATGATTGTGCTATTATGAACTAAATATATTGAGTAAATGCATGGAGTAAATAATTAGAATATAGGTCACCAAAAAATAGAAGGAAGGTAGAGAAGGAAAGCTGAGGGTTAATCTGTGCAGAACTGGTAAAAAGGCTGTTTATAAATCTTTGAAAATGAATAGAAATGGTGAAAGCATTTCATGGTGTTTATAACTGTCAGAGCTATTATATAAGTATGACGGTTGAAAGGGAAAGTCTAAAGTCATGTATATTACTAGAAGGAAAGATAAAAACTGTAACATGGGTCTGTATAGTAAAGCTTCATGTAAAACACGGGTGGTAAGACTGGTTGTACAAAATATAAATACAAATATACTAGAGAGAAGGAAAAAGAATAGCAGCTCTGTACAGCAGGAGAAGCACAGAGAAATTGAGAGGTGATGAGTTTTGTTTGTTTTTTATTATTATTATTATTGGAATAATGAAAGTGCTCTAAGAATAAGTGAAGTGATGAATGCACAAATATGTGATTACACTGAATGCCACTGATTTTACATTTTGGATGGATTTATGCTTTATTAATATGTATCAATATTTTTTTTTTTTTTAAGTAAATGGTTTAAAACAGGGGTCGGCAAACTTTTCCTGTAAAGGGTCAGACAGTAAATATTTTAGGCTTTGTGGGCCAATAGACAAACTCAAGGATATTATGTAGGTATTAAAATAACAATAGTGAAAAGAAATTTCCAAAAACTGTTATTGATGATATTCAAATTATAATAATGATAATTGAGTACAATTTTTTAAAAGACAAGTCTACTAATGAGAAGAATGGAATTCTTTTTGGAGTGATAGTATTTCAGTTAATTGGAGCTCAAAGACAGTATTTCCTATCATCAAAATTGATTGAAAATATTCATCTCCTAATGTTTATAAGTAATGAGTTTTTATGTATCTCATTTGTGAAAGTGTATTTTCACAGATACGTACTACCAAATACTGATATCAATCCATAAAGATATGATTTTAATTGAGCATTTTTATCACTTAGAAGGCATTTAAAAAATTCTATTATTCTATTGATATTTGCCTTCTTAGCATGTCATTACATTGCAGATTAACCACTTGCAATTGATGAAGCTCCTTAGCTGAATAGTTAAACAAGGGCATCTACCTTGCATTGACATCAAAAAAATTTTAAATGCTCATTTGAGCACAGAAAATATAACAAATGTAAATTTGTGTGAGACTGGAAATCCCATTTCTTGTTTTAAGTTTTGACAGCACAGGAAACATAGGGAGCAGCCTGACATTACTTGTGAATCAAAGTTTATAAATCAAATAACATTACCAAACTCTAAGTTTCACCTATAAAGGCGGCTTTACCTTTTAAGTTTAGGTTGAATTCATTAAGAAACACAATCAAGTCTGCAAAAAAGCTAATTTCCAAAGACATTCAATGTTAGGTAACAATAGTTGAAGGGAGTTCTCATTTGTAAAAATTTCAATCTCAGCCCTGAGCTCAAATTACTGCAATGAAAGTTTACCACTGTTAATCCACTGAATTGCTATCTAGTATGGCAAGTCAGGATATTCAGATTCTATTTCTGATAAAAATTCATGGATGTGACAATGGTGAAGTACACAAGACCAAGAGTAAAGTTAACTGTCGGCACTGGTTCAATAACACAAGATAGATCCAAATATATTCTGCAAAGTACCTATGCTGATATATCCAAATAATAATATAAACCTTAGATTTATAAACCTTACCTTTATAAATCTTAGACGTTATAAACCTTAGACTGCCTGTTACTTAAAAAATGGAAAACAACAAGTGTTGGTGAGGATATGAAGAAATAGGAACCCTCAAATATTATTGGTGGGAATGTAAAATGGTGAAGCCACTGTGGAAAACAGTTTGGTGGTTCCTCAAAAAGTCAACACAGAATCACATTTGACTCAGTAATTCTACTTCTAGGTATATACCAAAAAGAACTGAAAACAGGGACTTAAATATTTGTACACCAATGTTCATAGTAGCATTGACCACAATAGCCAAAAGGTAGAAGCAACCCAAGTAATCAACAACATATGAATGGATAAACAAAATGTGGTATTCATCCAAACAATAAAATATTTTTCAGCCATAAAAAAGAATGGTGATCCTTTTGTGGTTCATAAGCATGATGACCGTGTATTCATGCATTTGTGTGTGAGATGTGCCTCCCTCAAACCTTGTTAGGACGTTGGCACATTACCCGTCTGACATGGAAAAAAAAGAAAAAAAGGAATGGTGTTCTGATACATGCAACAAGGTGGATGAACCATGAAGACATCATGTTGAGTGAAAGGACAAATATTATATGATCTCACTGATATGAAATAATTAGAATAAGCAAACTCATTGAGTCAGAATCTAGAACATAGGTTACCAGGGAATAGGGAGTTAATGCTTAAAATGTACAGAGTTTCTATTTGGGATGATGGAGGAGTTTTGATAATGGGTGGTGGTAATGGTAGTGCAGCACTAACAGCATGGAATTATATATTTGAATGTGGGAAATTTCAGAGTGTATATATGTTACTAGAATGAAAAAAAAATTTTTAATCCATGGAACTGTATAACACAGTGAACCCTAAGTTAAACCATGGACTATAAATAATAGTACAACTCTAAAAATGTGCTTTCATCAATTGTAACAAATGAACCACAATAATGTAAAGTATTAACAACAGGGTGGTATACGGGACTTATAATTTATGCATGATTTTTCTGTATACCCACTACTTCTCAAATAAATAAATAAATGTTTAAAAAGAAAGATGCCATTTGACACAAAAGGACAAATACTGTATGATTTCTCTTATGAAATACCTAGAATAAGCAAATTCATAGAGATGGAAAGTTGGGGCAAGGTAGAGGAGGAGAGAAAGGGAGTTATTGTTTGTTTAATGGGTAAAGACTGAGGAGATGAAAAAGTTTTGGTAGTAGATGGTGGCAATAACAGCAAAATTTTGTGAATATAATTAGTATCACTGAATTGTACACATAGAAGTGGTTAAAATGGAAATTTTTGTGTTCTGTATATTTTATCATAATAAAAAATAAAAACTTTATACTTTCTTAAGCTTTGTAAATTGGCCCAATGAAACTTTTTTCTATTCTACACATATTTTTTATCAGTTGTAATACATCTCAGCAGATTCCACTTCAGGTTGTACTGAATTAATGTTTCCCAACTTCTTTGAAAACAGTCTTGCCAAGGGGTTCTTAACCCTTGAAAACCACGGACCCTTTCTCAGAATGCTGCAGCAGACAGTTTTATGACACTTAACATCGTCATGTCTTTAAATTAAATTTTAGGATTATTCAAAATTACATTTTATAACTTTCCCATAATTTCAATACTAATAATATAACATGGATCAACATCTATTCAAATGGTCATTTTTGGCAAACATTTAGAAATTCAAGTTTTCCCACGGCATCATAAAACTATTTCTGCCATCCTTACCAAGCTTTTTGCAGGCAGTTATCCACTACAGTCAGACCCACTACATCAAAATAAAAACCATACTAAGTTCACACTATACTCTGTATTATTTAATAAATATATCTCACCCACAACAACACGTCCCCACAAGAATTATGTTTTTAAATGCATAAAATAAAATTACAAAGGAAATCAGTTACATATATTGAAAAACAGTTACTAAAATACAAAGCATATGATATAATACTATACATATGTGCTTCTTTCTTAACACATTAAATAATACAATACATCAAAAATATCGGCAGGAAATGGATGCAGTTCAAGTGACTGAGCTCCCGCCCACCACATGGGAAAGTCCTGGGTTCGGTTCCCGGTGCCTCCTAAAGAAGATGAGCAAGACAGCAAGCTGACGTGATGGGCTGGCACAGCGAGCTGATACAACAAGATGCAGCAAGAAACACAACGAGGAAAACATAATGAAAGACACAACAAAGTAGGGAGCAGAGGTGGCTCAAGCGATTAGGTGCCTCTCTCCCACATGGGAGGTCCCAGGTTTGGTTCCCAGTGCCTCCTAAAAGGAAGATGAGCACACAATGGACAGCGAGTGCTAACAATGAGGGGGTAGGGAGAAATAAATAAAATAAATTCTTAAAAATATATATTATTAATGAGATATTTCACACTTTAAAAAAATAAATATATAGGAAAGTTAAAGTTTAAATTTATTTTTTAAAGACATGTCAATGTGCAGACTGCTGTTTATCTTGAACAAGAACATTAAACTGTGGTGTAGTATTTGACAAGGCAACACACATACCATGTTGGACATCTAATGGAGTCAAGTTTTTTCAATTCAAGCTCACAGCCTCCCTGAAATCTTTCCACAGATCCCTTGGGGGTCGGTGAACCCCTGGTTAAGAACCCCTGGCCTAGCCTATAGTTTTCACACACAAAAGATTCACAGAAGCTAATTCTTCAGACATATAAAACTTGGCAGAGTCCAGAAATTAAAAAAAAAAAAACTAAAAACACAAAAACTGAGCAGTATCAAAAACATCTGTCAACTCATTAAAAGCCAAGGAACACCACTCAAAATTATCCTGTTGTTTTTTAAACCTTTTACTATGAAATAATTATAGATTCACAGCAACTTGGAAAACTAGTTGAGAGGTCTCCCAATTATAGCATTATTCACGATAGCCAAAAGGTGGAAGCAACACAAGATTCCATCAAAAGATGAATGGATAAACAAATTGCAATAGATACATAAAGGAAATACTATTCAGCCCTAAAAAGGAATGAAGTTCTGCTACATGCTACAACATGGATCAACCCTGAAGACATCACGTTGAGTTTGAAATAAGCCAGATATAAAAGGACAATTAGTTTATGATCTCACTTATATAAAATAACTAGAACATGCTAGTGGAGCATTCTGGTCTTAAAAATATGCTCATTTTGTACTTTGTCCCAACTCTCATTTTTGGGTTGGGAGTTTAAAATGGGGATGAGTTGCAAACAATCTACTTCCCCAAGGAAGCATCTCTTCTGCTCATAAATGTCAAAATAGACTTGATGCTTCTCCATTTTTAAAAAGATAATTTAATTAGGCAGAAAATATGTGAGAAGTAGCATGACATAATGGAAAGCAGTCAATATTTAGGCTCAGAAAGACCTAGATTTAAATACTGGCTCAAACACTTACTGGTTTGGGTGTTGAGCAAACTGCTTAATTTCTAAGTTTTAGTTTCCTCCACCTGTAAAATGGGGGTTACAATATCTACCTACAAACACAGCAAACCAACAATTTTGGCACCAGGAACAAGTTATACAGAACCAGCTCTCAAATCAACTCTAATTCATAATGTAGCCCACAGATGGGTGTTACTAACAATGCTCACCATCTGGTAGCTTCCTGTTTTAAATAATTATTCTTGCTTACTAGATGCCAAGCTTTTAGAATCATTATATTAAATGTTTGCACCATTTAAATTTCGGTGCCCTCAGACAAAGCCCAGTGTGACCAGCCATAGTTCAGTTTATAGAGTAGTTCTGAGGATTAAAAATAATGTGAAAAAAATACCTTGTACAATGACAGGTATGTAATAGATGATAAATTGTTGTTATTTTCATTTAAACATTTCATTAATACCTTTAGGTCATCCATTAGCTACTGTAGATAATCACAACTATTCCAATAAGCTCACAGTAAGAATACAGATTAATCATATCAGCCACTTCCAGCAATATATAAACAAGCTGGAAAATGGGAAGATGACATATACTACAACATTCTCTTCAAAGAATCAAGCTAAGTCCTTCTACCTTGACTTTTGAATTTTCTCTCTTAACTCCATAAAGACTTAAGGGCTTAGAAGAGTAGAGGGAAACTTAATTTCAGGAGCCATTTCTAAATTGAAGTTATTGAATAAGTAAAGTGTCAGGTTCAAAAGAGAATTAAAAGTTACCACTAACAGGGTATGTTTTTCTCTGCTTGGATGGTTAAGTAGAACTGCTACTATTAAGTTTTCCATCTAGTCCAGCTATGCAAATGTCATTTAAGGATGAAAAACATCAAGCCATCTTTATCAGATCTACTAACAGCCCAGATAAACTCCTTTAGGCTACAAGCTAATAAATTTGCCAACCTATAAGAATCCCTGTAAGAAGCACACTGCTTCTTAGCTCTGAAAGAAAAGATTATTTTCTCTGGATTATCAGGTATCCAGAAGTAATTATTTTATTATAAAACATACCAATCCAAACCAAGGTTACAGGTAACAATTGTTATAACAAGAATTAAATAAAAATGGCTCACAAGTACTACTAGTTACAGTAATGCTTTGCCACACTGAAACAAACTTTCCCCAAGGATGTGTCACTTCTGCTCATAAATGTCAAATCAAGCTCACATGCTAGAGCCCCTATTTCCCCCAAATTAAAGGATAATGTCCATCTGTCCATTAGCTGGTGACCAGTATACTTTTAAATAGAATCCATGGACCAGAAGCACTGCCCTGACCTTACATTTGATAGTCTAATGTATAACCATGATCAAAACATAAGTTATTTTACACATTGGTTAAAAAATAAGCTTCTGTGATTGTGGTTCCCATAAAAATTGATCACATTATTAAGAAAAAAAACAAAGTACTTAAAGACAATAATTCAATTAATAACTGAGTATTTATGGCACATTAACAACAAAAACCGATCTAGGGAAGGAATGGAAAGTATGGTTTCAGAAAGACAGATATTATTAAATAGGAGAAATATGTTTAAATGGCAGCCTTCTTTAAAGACAGAGGCTTAGTAGATTTGGTATCAAACTCTAATGGAGAAATAATTCACCACAATAATCAGCAAAGTAACTAATCAAATGATATATTCTTTGTTATTCCCTGATATGCATTCAGACTTCTCATTGTGAAGCAAAGATTTTTATTTTTCTGGTGCCATCAAGTGGTAATAATACAAAGTGTTCTCAGGTTAAATGGAAAAACTTTTAGACAGAAATTTATCACACCACTGTATTTTATCTTATGTCAATTAAACACCAGTGGTGTTCTAGCACATAATTATTTGTAAAGAAAAGGAGAAAATATCAGAGCAGATTGTTTGTAACTCATCCCCATTTTAAACTTCCAACCCAAAAATGAAAGTTAAGAAAAAGCACAAAAATAAGCTTGTCTTTAAATCAGAATGCTCCACTAGCAAACAACAACAAACAATGAACTATGAAACCATTTGGGAAAAAAAATTAGAATCAAAATGATGTATCAGTCAAACCATGATGACAAGTCACTTCAGAATTAGTTTATCATTTAGAAACCTTAAAAGTGATAGCTGAAATTACATAATTGTAGCAAGAAGACAAATAAAATTAATGGGAAATTAAGAGAATCAATTATTTGAAACTGCAGTATAACAGATTCCAAATGGTTATATCACCGATTTTAGTAAGACAATAATAACCACCAAAAAAATAAACAAGAGGATCCCCAGGCCCACCAAAATAGGCAGCATATGTGAAAATGAATTTCCAGTTAAACATGGCAAACTGAACACATTTATTTAGCTATGCTCCCCTCTGAAACACCATTAACATAGCAGTAAAAGAATTTTTTTAAGGCAAAACCCTACAAAGACAAAGAGATTGAGAGCAAAGATAGCAACAACAAATTTTAGAAGCTGTAAAAGCAGATGGATGAGTGGTTAATGACTTGAGAAAGTCAAGAAAGCTGCCTGATTTACATGGCACTATAAAACTCTCCAAGAGTTTAAGAAGTGGTGGCACTAGGTAGCTGTAAAAGTGCGGGGGTACAGGAGAATTGGTTGAAATCCTAAATAAGAAGCAGGTAGGAATCCTCCTCACCCACACTCTTCCACTCCATCCAGCCAGGTATGTGCCACCCCATTTAAGACTCTAGGAAGAGTGAAATAGAAGGCTTCTGGGCTCTAAAACACCAGGCATAATGAGGGTGGGAAGTACTGCAGTAAAAAAAAGGTATAGGAGTACTGTACTAAAAAAAGTGTTAGTAATACAGGAAATTGTACGGTCTGAATGGTAATGACAGGTCAAAGACCACAGAACAACAATGAGAATGATGATTTTCTGGAAAGAAAAACCACTGGAAGAAGGTCACATCAGCCTTTGGTTATTTTATCTATACAGTCAACTGCTTTTAAAGAAAAAGAAAAATGACTAAAACAAAAGCTAATGCTTATTTTTAAAAAGAGGTAAGTTCTACTTATAAACACTTAGCTACATTCAGCTCTACATGTCCCCATATCTCCATTAATTAGCTAGGATTACTGCAACTAATGAAGGACAGAATAGTAGCCAAATCCAAGGACCCTTTACACTCAGTTTAAAAGCCCATTTCATTTTTGTCTCTTCAGGCCATCAAGGGTAAACATGCTAGAAAATAGTTCTGAGAGAGCTGAAGCCTGGTAAATGGTGAACACTGGAGCCAAGTCAGAAGAAACAGACTACATTCACGCAAGACACTTGGAGACTTGTTGATTAAAAAATAATAATAAATATTGTTTTTATAGATTAACTGATCAAAGTAAAGAGTTAAAAAAAAAACTCTGATACTGTCTTACACCTCATGTAACTAAAAGTAGGTATCCATATAGGTCATTTACGCATCAGTAATTTCTTTCACTTTTTCAATCTTGTTTCTATATAGGATTATATAGAAGATACAATTATATAGACTTTTTTTTCTAGATACCAACATAAGAACATGCCAAAACATATTAATATAAAGTTGTACCTTGAACACCTTCTAGAAGTAAATCAACTCCCTTCCTATAGAAATCAGAAGCAGCTTCATAATCTTCTTCTTCTTCTTTTTTTAAAGCCAGTTTTATTAATTCTCCTGCTTTCTCCAAATAATCTCTCTTGCCAAACTTGGGTTTTAAACTGCCAGGAAAGAGGGTACGACTTTCCCGTTGTTCTTCTGTTTTATTCTGGTCATTGTCAGAAGCAACAGCCCCTAGTGCTGACAAATCCGAAGAAAGATTGAGACCAAAAGTTCTAAGAGGAGAGTTTTGATTGGAAGCCATTCCATCATCTAACTCAGCAAGAGAATCCACATCAACAGTAAGAGATATCAGATCACTGTCACTGGAGAAGCCTAGAAATATAATCACAATAGTACACAGATATTAAACTGAGAATTAGTCAAAATAATACAAATCAGGTTGACTAATCATTTTTTTTAATGCTAACCAACTTAGCGAGGAAAACTATAATTTTCTGGTGGAAGTCAATGTCTAGCAACTTGTCTCAACTTAGTTCATTCATTTTTGCACTCTCTATAGGCCTGGAATATAATCTCCTTGCCTTATATCAAACTAAAACTGAAAACACGTCTTTATATAGCCTTATAGTCAAAAAGAATCTTAACCATAACATCTTATAAATGTTTATAGAAAGTTGTGGTTATATACCACAGTTGCTGTAAACAACAGCATTATGATAAAGGAAAGCAAGGTACAACCTTTGGAGTGAGACAAAAAACAAACAAACAAACAAACAAAAAGGCTTGAATCCAGCTCTTAAAATCTTTACTGTGTTACCAACAGCAAGTTTACTTAATAATACTCTTATCTCACACAGCGCTTTAAACAAAGAATAGAGTTAATGCATATAAAGCATAACAGATGTCATTAAATTGTAACTATTGTGATATAACAATTACAGAATAATTGTACAACTATTACCCAATGCATCCTCACAGGTGTACTTTTAAAGAAGCATCCATATCTGGAAGATGTATGCTATTTAGTTTTTTTTTTTAAAGGCTAAATTTTCATTTCTTCAGTCTCTTCCACAAGCTTTTGGAGAGAACTTTGATCTGTACTTGTACCTTAATTTTCTGACAGAAAATGAATAATAGGTGCAATTGAAATATTAAGCATTGAAAATTACTTCATATAAAACTCACTTCACAGAAAATGAACATGATCTACAATAATAGTTATCAAAACTTTGATCTTAGGAACCTCCTTTATACTCTTAAACAGAAATATTTTAAAAATTAATTCATTTTAAAATAAAAATGTAAAGCCTATTACATGTAAACATAATTCTTTGAAAAATAATTAAATTTTCCAAAACAGAAATATTTGTGCGAAGTGCCATTGCTTTATGTTTTTATAAATCCTGTAATATAATTGCAAATATAAATTGTAAAATTTATAATCTGTAGCTTAAGAAAATATGGATAGAATCTCACCTCACCTTCTGTACTCAAACTGTTGCCATGCATTGTATTGGTTGAAGGACAAGAAAATGTCAAATAGATAAATAATTGAAAAGGTGATGAGTATTTTAGTAACCTTTTCAGATAATTGTGGATATTTTTCTTTGATACTACACCAAAACTCAACAAGTGGCAGTTTTTTAAAGCTTAGTTGCAATATGAAATACAAAATCCTATCAATGAAATTTTCGTACTCTGCCATGTTAAAATCATTGATCTTTCTTGCACTTTGAGTGGATCTTTATCCATGCATAAATTTATTTCACACAGTGGTCATTTTGAAAATATTGGTTCCCTAAGATATGCAGACCTTCTAAGTATTGACACATTTCATTATACAATATGACCACCAATCTCATAAGAAAATTCTTTAAGTAATGGGAAACTGCCAAGCCAAAAGGAGCAGATAGAAGTTTACCAAAATCCTAATTGTAGGTTGAAAGCTTCAATTTTACCAATGGGAACAAATATTACAGCTGTTTTAACTGAAAGGTCAGCTGACCTCATTCACTTTTTAGAAAATATTTGCCAAGCACCCAAATCTGAATAATGATAGTTTATCAATCAGCTCATCTGTCAATCATTCTTTTTGTGTGTATATGGTAACATATACACAACATAACATTAATCATTTTAACGACCTTCAGCATACAATTCACATCAATCAGTCTCTCTAGCCAAAATATTGCTCCATGAAAAAAGCTAGGTTCAGCTCATGGCTCAAACAACTATGCACGCACTTGTCCTTAAGATAACCCTGGCAGTTCAGAAATGCTTTATATAGCCTTCACTTTTCATCACACACAGAAAATGAAAAAGACATATACTAGAGTTTCTGTTTGGAGTGACGGAAAAGTTTTGGAAATGGATAGTGGTGATGGTAGCACAACACTGTAAATGTAATTAACACTAGTGAATTATTCATTTGAATATGGTTAAAAGGGGAAATTTTAAGGTTAATGTATGTTACTATAATAAAAATTTTAAAAACAAACAAACCATAAGTACAAGATAAACAAAACGCTAGTGCAAACTATGGACTAAGTTAATAGCATAATTATAATAATACTGTTTCAACAACTGTCACAAAGGTAGCACACTAACGTCAAGTGTTAATGATAAGGAAAACTGTGTGAAGGGGGTATATGGGAACTATACTCTTTGAATGATTTTTTTTTGTAAATGTACAACTTCTTTAATTTAAAAAAGAGATATACTGAGAGGCTAAGATTTAATAAAAGAAATAATTTTTACTGCTTCATCAAGGACATTCTTAAGTGAAGTTAGCATTGGTTTTATTGAAAGTATGTGCAATAATTACTGGTACAGTTTGGTATCATTGTCATGATTCATGCTGAGGCACATTGTTTTATACCATCAGTGTGGAAAGGTCAACAAAGTGAAAGAGTCAAATAATGTCCTAGTATTATTTTCAAAATAGTTTCCACCTTGGGTCTACAAAGGAGTCCGGGGTGCCCAGGGGGTATGAAGACCACACTTTGAGAGCCACTGATTTATATCATTAAATAAAATGACAATAGGGGTATGCAGAAAATAGGTTTGGGGACAAAACTGAGATCATAACATTAAATACTGACTGCCAAGTTTCTCAGGAAAGAAATTACATTAAGAAGAAAATGATTTCTTCAAAATTTGTACCAAGTCAAAATTAAAGGTAGATTGAACAATATAATTCTAGATCAAAAGTCAGCACACTTTTTTCTATTAAGGTCCACATAGCAAATATTTCAGCAGTTGCAGGCCGTATAGTCTTTGCAGAACTACTAGACTCTGCTGGTTTAGCACAAAATCAGTCATAGACAATAAATAAAAGCATGGGCACAGCTGTGTTCCAATAAAACTTTACAGACATTTAAGTTTGAATTTCCTATAAGTTTAGCATGTCATAAAATATTTTTTATATATTGATTTTTTTCAGCCATTTAAAACTTAAGACTTCAGGAGAAGATGGCAGAGTAGGGAGCTCCAATACAGTCCTTTCACCAAAAAAAATTACTAAACAGGCTAAAACTATTAAACTGTGTGAAACAATTAATTTGAAACTCCAGAGGCTAGAAGAACACTGTACAAGATCCAGGGAAAAGGGGGAAGAAGAGGATGGTAAATTACAGTAAAGAACTCTAAACTTCTCTCTCCGCGTAGTGGCTACTGGCACCCATCCTCTACTTTTGCAGCAAGCTGCTGCGGGGGTCCAGTCCTGGCTAGCAGCTGGTGACAGAAAGGGACATAAAAATCCTCTTCCCCAAGAACAGTGATGTGCACGGCCAATCACTGATCACGACATTTGATTAGCGAATTTGAATCACGGGGTTCCAGGCACTGAGGACAACCATTGTTTCAAACCTCCCCAGACAGAAGCAGAGACAGTGGAGATTTAAAGACACAGGGCTTCTTCAGGGATGCAGGGGAAAATTAGCTAAAGGGCTGCATTTACTGGGCAGGCCAGGAAAAATCAGTGTTAGGAAGCCATTGGAAAATTATTTGGCCCCTTTTCTAACCCACTCTACAGGGAACTTTGGAACTAGTCTGTGCCCCCTTCATGGGTCCCTGGCCTTGTTTTGGCTGGGAAACACTAACATGGGGAAGTCCTGTCAGGGGTTCCCCACCTACCAGAATTTGCTCTCCAGACAAAAGTAGCATAAGACAATGAAAGCAACATAAAAAATATAGGGCAGGGAAGCGGCTGTGGCTCAATCAGTAGGGCTCCCGTTTACCATATGGGAGGCCCCGGGTTCGGTTCCCGGGGCCTCCTGGTGAAGGCAAGCCCGCCCGCACGGCGTGGTTAGCTGACCCAGCGAGCACAAGCAGCAAGGGGGGGATAAATGAATAAATAAATAAAATCTTTAAAAAAAAAAAACAAAAAAACTATAGGGCAGAAAGTCTGGGACAAAGGTCTGCCAACTTCAGATACCGCAAAGAGGGAGGTTTGTCCCTGGGAAATAGAGGGGACAACCAAACTCCTGTAAACTGGTGAATTCTAAAACAACTAGTAATAGCCCAGGACAAGATAGAGGCCCAGTATCACAGGGAAAATTTTGTAAACTGCATTTGTTTGGGCAGACCTTCCTGATAGGGCTGAAGCTAAAGAAAATCTGTCTTATTACCAGCTGGTTACAAAACCAGTAGACAGACAAATGAGGGAGTATATCCCAGAGATAACATTTTAAAATACTAAAATGTACAATGTACAACAAAAGAGACCAAGACAAAGAAACAGGAAATGATGGCCAATCCAAAGGAAGAGGATAACAATATAGAAAACACCACTGGCAAGAATATGGACACACAAAACAAAGTCTTTTTTAAAATGACTTTAAAAATGCTTAAGGAGATGAAGGAGGGTATAGAGAAAGAACTACAAGATATCAGGAAAACAAGGAATGACTACTTTGAGACTCTAAGTAAAGAGATAGACATTATTAAAAGGACCAAACAGAACTACTAGAGTTGGAAACCACAACAGCTGAAATGAAAAATTCTGAGGAGGGTTTCAAGAGCAGTATGAGCTAGCAAAAGAAAGAACCAGTGATCTTAGAGATGCCAAACTTGAAAGGAGCCACTCTGAAGAGCAGAAAGAAAAATGAAACATTAAAAGGAAAAACAACCTAACACAGCCATGGGACACCAGCAAGCATACCAAATATATTCATTAGAGGAGTCCTAGAAGGAGAAGAAAGAAAGAGGCAAAAGGAATAGTCAAAGATATAATAAAAGAGAATTTCCCAAACTAAGCAAAAGACGTGAATATGCACATCCAAGAAGCTCAAAGAATAGCAAACAGGATAAGCAAGAAGAAAAATACACCCTGTCATGTATTGACTACTTTTCTCATCCAAAAGACAGGAAGAGAGTTCTGAAACCTGCAAGAGAAAAGGAAAGTGTTACATACAAGGGTATCCCAATAAATTCAGTGCCAACTTCTCATTAGAAACCATAGATTCAAGAAGGCAGTGGATTGCAATATTTAAAGTGCTAAAAGATAACAAATGCCAGCCAAGAAATGTATAACCAGTGAGACCCTCTTTCAAGAATAAGGGAGAGATTAAGATATTTTCAGAAAAGCAAAAGCCGAGGGAATACATCACCACTGCACCTGCCCAAGCAATGCTAAATGAAGTTCTTCAGACTGAAATGAAAGGACACTAGACAGTGGTTCACAGCAACATAAAGAAAGACCTGTAGTAAAAGTAAGCATTTGGGTAATTATAAATGTCAATGTTATTATATTGTATTTTTTGGTACATAACTCTACTTCTTACTTCCTATAGGTGCTAAAATGCAAATGCATAAAAAGTAATGATAAAGCTATATTTTTAAATATACAATATACAAAGATATAAGTGGTAAAAAGTACAAAAAAAATGGTGAGGAAACAGAGGGATGTAGGAAAAGTATATGTGCATGCTATTGAAGTTAAGTTGGTAACAAACCAAATTGTTGCATATTCAGGATGTTAAATTTAACCCTCTGATACCCACAAGGAAAACAGATGAAAAATATAACCAGATGAAATGAGAAGACACTCAATATGGGACAACATAAGAAAGCAAATAAATATAAAGGTAGGCTTTACCCGCCTACACGGCGTGGTTAGCTGACCCAGCGAGCACAAGCAGCAAGGGAGGGATAAATGAATAAATAAATAAAATCTTTAAAAATAAAAAAAAAATTAAAAAAAAATTAAAATAAAAATAAAAAGTAGGCTTTAATAGAAGCTAGGGACAAAAAAAGGTACAAGATTTACAAAGGTTAAATAGCAAAATGGCAGAAGAAAGACCTGTATTACCATTAATGACTTTAAATGTAAATGGATTAAACTCTCCAGTCAAAAGGCAGAGATTGGCAGATTGTATTAAAAAGCATGACTCTACTATAAGTTGTCTTCAAGAGACTCACCGTAAAGTCAAAGATACCAGTAGTTTGATGGTGAAAGGATGGAAAATATATACCGTGCAAGTAGTAATCAAAAGAAAGCTGGATGGGGGGTCGGATGTGGCTCAACTGGTTGGGCGTCCGTCTCCCATATGGAGGGACCCAGGTTCAAACCCCGGGACCTCCCGGTAAAAAAAAAAAAAAAAAAAGAAAAAAGAAAGCTGGCTGGCTATATCAGTCAAAATGTTAAGTTAAAAGCAGTTATGAGGGACAAAGATGGTGATTACACACTGATAAAGGGGACAATTCAACAGGAAAATGTAATAATTATAAATATATTTCCATCTAATCGCAGAGCCCAAAAATATATGAGGCAAATACTGGATTTAAAGGGAAAAATTGACAGTTCTACATTCACAGTAGGAGATTTTAACAAACCTCTCAATAATGGATAGAACACCTACTCAGAAGATCAATAAGGAAGCACAGGACTTGAATGATACCCTAAATCAACCAGAACTAACAGATATATACAGAACAATGCACCCAAAGAAAACCAAATACACATTCTTCTTGAGGACACATGGATCATTCTCCAAGATACACCATATATTGGGTCACAAAACAAGTCTCAATTAAAAAATACTGAAATTACCCTCGCATTTACGGCCAACTGATTTTCTACGATGGGGCAAAGACCACTCAATTGGGAAAGAATACTCTTTTCAACAAATAGTGCTGAAAAAACTAGATCTCCATTGGCAAAAAAAAAAAAAAAAGGACCCCTATCTCATACCATATACAAAAATCAACTCAAAATGGATCAAAGACCTAAATATAAGAACTAGAACTATCAAACTCCTAGAAGAAAATGTAGAGCAGCATCTTCAGGATCTTGTGTTAGACTTTACACCCAAAGCACATATAACAAAAGAAAAAATAGATAAATGGGACTCATCATAATCAAAAACTTTTGTTCCTTAAAGGACTTTATCATTAAAGTAAAAGAGAACCTATACAATGGGAAAAAATATTTGGAAACCATATATCCAATAAAGGATTAATATCCAATGTATATAAAGAAATCCTTTAACTTAACAACAAAAAGACAAACAATCCAATTTAACAATGGGGAAAAGAACTGAACAGACATCTCTCCAAGGAATACATACAAAAAAGATATACAAATGTAAAGATGTTCAACATCATTAGCCATCAGGGAAGCAAATCAAAACCACAATGAGATACCATTTCACACCCATTAGAATGGCTATTAAAAAAAAAAAAAAAAAAACAGAAAATAACCAATATTCTTCCCATTGGAGATGGGAAGAAATTGGGACATTCATTCATTGCTGGTAGCAATGTAAAATGGTGCAGCCACTGTGGAAGACAGTTTGGCAGTTCCTCTGAAAGCTAATTACAGAAATACCATAGGCCCTAGCATCCCACTACTAGGTATATACCCAAAAGAATTGAAAGCAGGGGTTCGAACAGATATTGGCACAATGATGTTCACAATTGCCAAAGGATAGAAGCAACCCAAGGGTCCATCAATCAATGAATGGATAAATAAAATGTGGTATATATGTACAAAGGAATATTACTCAGCCATATAAAAGGATTTAAGTCCTGACACATGCAACAACATGGATGAACCTTGAAGACATCATGTTGAGTGAAATAAGCCAGACACAGAAGGACAAATATTGAACGATCTCACTGATTTGAAACAAATAGAATAAGCAAACTCATAGAGTAAGAGTCTGGAATATAGTTACCAGGGGACGGGGTATGGAGAGGGAATAGGAAGTTAAGGTTTAAAATGTATAGGGTTCCTGTTTGGAATGAAGGAAATGTTTTGGTAATGGATGATGGTAATGGTAGCACAACACTGTGAATAAAATTAACAGCACTGAAAAATATATCTGAATATGATTTAAAGGGAGAAATGCATCTATAACTACATATATAACAATAAATTTTTTTTTAAAAGCTACAATATACAAACAGTGAACCCAAAGTTAAACCATGGAGTTTAATTAATAGTACAATTATAAAAATGTGTTATCATCGATTATAACAAATGTTCTATACCAATGCAAGGTATTTGTGGTGGGGTGGTATAGGGGAACCCTGTATTTTATGCATGATTGATCTGTAAACCCACAACTTCTCTAACAAAGGGGGGAAAATAAATTAAAAATGTAAAAATCATTCTTAATTTGTACGCCATAAAAAAACAGGTGATGGGCCAGATTTGGTTCATGGCCTGCAGCTTGCTGACCTCTGTTACAGAAGCAAATTGCTCACTTTATATCAAATAAAATAAGTTAGTGAAAAAACATGTTATTGGCAGTGAAGCTCAAATTTCAAATCAGCTTTGGCACCCTGTCAATATATTATTTTCAATTTTATTTCAAATAGGTGGAATATCCATAAAGAACTAATTTTGTTCCCTAAAAGCAACAAGATTTCATTAAACTTACAATCTCACATGAGATTCATTGGATGGAGCAGAAATCTTTTTAATTCTGACTTTTCACCTAAATAGTCAAAATCTTTTACAGCAGTCTACAAAATTACTTACCCAATGTTCAGATAAACATATAAACTTCATAAGCAATTTTTTAAACACTCACTAAAAAATCTGTATATAATTCAATATAAATTTATTTCCTCAAATAATACTGTTATGTAACCTGGTCCAATGAAATTAATAAACAAATAGACAAAAAATTCTGGTTTATACAATAATCATAAAAGAAATAAAATGCTATGTTATAGATCTTTTGTCTGCTCTCCAGTGTCCTATCACTCTCACACCACCTATCACATTGTACTATTTCATGCTTTGCCTGATTTTCCCTTCAAACAAGAAATGCCAAAGTACAAGAGCGTAAAGTCATGTATAGTTAGTTTCTTGGCTTTTGACCAAAAAAAAAAATCCAGTGGCATAGTCACACTTCCTCTTACCTATTTCCAATCTTACTTTATTAACAAAGGAAATCATGATTACATGAAATTAGATCAGAAAAGACGATCAAAAGACCTAGGAAGAAAGTCAGTAAAGTAAGTAAAAGCAAACTACCCTGATACCCCGGCATTGCCTATCCTCTTCCTTTAATTCTCCTCTTAAGTTATATCCTATCCTACCTGAAAAGCCTAACCCTATTATATATACTCCACCTTACAATGAACTAATCATCTTCTGGTACTCTCTGATATCTCTGTCTTCCATATTTAAACAATTCCTAAATTCCCTTCCCCAACCAGTTGGAAAAGAGTACTACAGCATTTCAAAACTCCCCTTCACCACCGCAGCACTGAATCTTGTATAAGTTTACATATTTAAATACTTAATGCCTAGTTCATTAATCACATATCTTTAATACATCTGCTTAATACAGTACTTACTCAATTCCTAAAAATCAGTCTTACCATTCAACTTGTTTTATACAAATGGACATGCAAATATCACAAGAAGTGGGGACTAGCACCCTTAAACCCAGAAAGAAAGTTAACAAGATATAAGCAGAGGCAAGCAAGCAAGAGGTTCTCAGTTAAGGAGAGGAATAGGAAGAATACACTGGATAAGGATACAGTGGATACAATATAGACTATCCATTCCAAGCAAAACTAACCTGAAGTCAATCCCTGCTTCAAGGGTCCTCTGAGCCATCATCACAGTAAAAGGTGCATCTCTCACCAACACCAACAAGTCAAAACCCAAACCTTTTTTGGAAGTGATTCAGGCAGGAGGGAGGGAGGAGTCAAAGCTTCTATGAAAGTGTTCTGCCTCCAGGTTCATATCACAGAGATTCAAGTCTCAGGGCTGTTAGAGAGCCCCCGGTGACGTCTTAAAAAGCAGCTAGCTACAGACCTGACGGGGTTGTTTCATATCACAATTCACCTACCTACCCCCACCTTCTGTGCTTTATACCACTCAGAATAGGGCAGGATAGTAAAATCTGTCTAGGGCAGCATCTCTGAAAGACAGGGTGGGGCAAGGATTGAGTTGTCATAGAATAAATCTTTCTAGTATAAGCTATCAGAAATCTGTATTTGAAGACCACCTATAAAAATTAGTTTCTTTTAGAACAACAGATAGTACCTCATGGTTGACTATATATAAAATATATACCTCATTATTATTAGCTGATAGCTTTCACTGAACTCCAAGGTTCAAATATTGCCATAGTCAATGAAAGGGAATTTCTACTTGCACAAGGCAAGATAACTAGCCAACAGAACAACGGTTACTCTGAGATGGAAGAATGCTATTAGTCTCCATTAGGAAACAAGTTCTTATAAATATGATTTTTAAGTGAATATCTAAAGCTAAAACTTGATGCTAGTTAACCTTTCTGGCTTGTTTACCAGAACATTATTTAGTAAAAACTATTGTTATTAAAAAGAACCATTCCTTTGATGTTTCACATTTTTACAATGTCCTTGGTACATGTCTATGCTTCACTCTTTAAAATTTATGAAAAGATCATCAGAATACTGTGCATTTGGTCAAAAAGAGAATAAGCTCAAAAAACAACACATTAATCATAATTATAAACCCTAATTATTTTATCATGAGTAATAAAGATCTATCAATTGACTTCCTTTTCCATCAAATGTGCTTTTATTCCTGCTACTCTATAGAACATCCTCTGGGCTCCAGGAAATCAAACCTGTTACCAGCACCGAAGTACCTCACACTGAACATCTTCTACCAAATATTACTCTTATTGCCTCCTCTCCATAAAATTAAATCTCTTCATTTGAAAGCATAGTTCTGTGATTCCAACTGAATATCTGGAGTGTCTTAAGCACATGACTTAAGTTCTCTGAAACTTCAAGTTTTAATTGTAAAATAAGAGACTTAACTATATCATTCCTAATGCTCCTTCCACTCTAAAACTCTGATTCCCACTATTTATCACGAACTTTTTGTTACTTGCCCCACCGGGTCCAAACAACCCTAGGGGTTTTAAGGGTCAATATTTATAATTGAATCACTTGTTTTATAGGCATACATTCTTTTTTTTTGTTTAAAGATTTATTTTATTTATATCCCCCCCCCCTTTTTTATTTGTGGTCACTGTCTGCTCGTCATCTCTTTAGGAGACACCAGGAACTGAATGCAGGACCTCCCATGTAGAAAAGAGGTGTTCAATCACCTGAGCCACCTCACCTCCCTTGTTGTGTCTCTCCTTGTCTTTCCTCTTTGTGTTTCTTTTGTTGTGTTATCTTGTTGCATCAGCTTGCTGGGCCTGCCCACCCCGGCAACTCGCCTTCTCCACCAAACCCAGGACCTCTCATGTGGTAGGCGGAAGCCCAATTTCTTGGGCCACATCTGCTTCCCTATGCATACATTCTTATACACTCTAACACATTCTCATTTATGCTTATCTTGAGAGTAACTGCCTTTTCTTTTTTCCTATTTATTTTAAGCTGCCTCACCAGAGCAAATTCAGTTAATAAGGAACAGTGAAAAAGGAAAAAACTAAATCAAAATAAATAAGAAACAGTGAATAAAATAAAGGTGAATAATTAAGCACTTAAGAGAAAAAAGAACTTCTTCAAGCTGAGTAAGTAATAAATTCATTAAAAAATATGTGGGCTGTAGCACTTTGGCAGTTTGATGTAATTATGAATTCCAAAAATAGATATTGGATTATGCTTGTAAACTGGTCTGTTAGTCGGCATGATTAAGTTATGATTTAGGCGTTGACTGGGCCACGTCAGTAGAGTGTTGAGCCCATATAAAAGGCATGGCAAAGAACAAGTTTTGAGTAGCAGTTTTGATGTTGGAGTTCTGGTGAGGAAGGAGAGAAGCCCCCGGGATAGAGACAAGCCATTCACCTGAGAGTTTACAGCTGGCCTTGTGGAGAGAAGCAAAGCCTAGAGAGCCTCATAGTCTACAGCTGACTTTGTGGAGGAAACAAAGGCGCTGAGCCCAGAGAGAAATGCAGCCCTGGGAAGAGAGGAACCCAAGAAGCCTGTACCCTGGCAAAAGTCAGCAGCTATTTTGCTCCAACACGTGGCAATGGACTTTGGTGAGGGAAGAAACTTATGCTTTACGGCCTGGTAACTGTGGACTTCTACCCCAAATAAATACCCTTTATAAAAGCCAACCAATTTCTGGTATTTTGCATCAGCACCCCTTTGGCTGACTAATACCTGGGCCTAGAATTTTCCCAGCAACAAGGAGATTTAGAATTCTCATGATGCCATCTAGTGGAAATTCACACTAAATTCAAGTTTAAATTTAAATGACTTTTAATTAGATTTTGTATATTTTGTCATCTTATACTACACTATATACTATACTAAAATCTATGTACACAGTGTAGTACATAGACTTTAAATGTCTTAAAAATATATTTGTGCTATTAATTAGCCAATCAACTGAAGAATATTCTTTGTAAAATGATTCTGACTCAAAGCACCAACTTAAATCAACTAAATGAAAATAACACAATAAAAAGAAAATAGTTTTGATCCCCAATAATTTTTTTTAACTTAAATAACTACACACCTTTCCCATCAGTCCTCCCAATGTTTTACATATAATCAACAACATTCAATCTAACAGTTTAACTGCAATCTTCAAGCTTGTCTTACATAAAAAAGAAGAATTATTACCAAATCTTGGACAAAGTGATTTTTAAGACATTCTTTACTAAACTAGCAATAAAATACTACCCCAAAAAAGTATAACTTTATTTACTGTAAAATGGCTAATTCAAGACACCTAATAGACCTTTCTTATTTCTATAATTGTCACAATGAGATCTTGGGGAGTTCTTAAACCACAATTTACAGACCAAAACAAAAAAAAAAAAAAATCTGCTACATATAAGAAGGTGATCTTTCAATTTGTATTTGTGGTTTTGATCACCTAATGATTTTCTCTTATTTACTGTACATACCTGGAAAATGTCCCTCCCAAAACTGCAAAGAAAGTCAAGTAATGTATTAGGAAGAGGAAATGACACAGGTTACCAGATGAGACTATACCAACATCAAAGGCTCTAATATTGAAGCAGGCATGGCATTAAAGCAACCTACAACCTTCAAACAGGTCAAGAGATGAGGAGAAACACATCAAGAAACTCAATTTCCAAACCCCATTTTTGGCCAGATTTACACAAACGTCACCATAACTTCAAAACTAAGATTAATTCAAAATGAGATAGGGGTTTAAGTTGGAAATAAGATATTAACAACCAATTGAATCTTCTCTCATCAAGGAAAATATTTAATTTCTTTGAACAAAGGAGATAAAGAATACCCAGTATTTCTTCTTTAAAATATAAAACAATATTAACTTTTTCTAAAAGCCTACTGAGTAACTTCTTAACTTTCAGTGTCATAGTAAATAAAATATATTTACTAGTTAATCACTGAATATTTGGTTTTATTAACCCTTAAAGGGGTTTCCTCAACCCTATTGCACTATAAAATTGTAATTTAAAAAAAAAAAACAGAAATCCAGATCTTTATGTTTTCCTCAGAAAACTGTAAATTCAAGATAAATTATGACATGTTGACTGTATTTTTTAATCAACAAAACATGGGTGACTAATTGAAAAGGCACATAGTTATATAAGTTTAAAAAATTCTTGTGCATCAAAACTAGTATTTATTTTCTTTTTATTGTGTTATTTTCATTTAGTTGATTTAAGTTGATGCTTTGAGTCAGGATCATTTTGACAAAGAATATTCTTCAGTTGATTGGCTAATTAGTAGCATAAATATATTTTTAAGACAAATTTAAAGTCTATGCACCACACCATGTAGTATAAGATGACAAAATATACAAAGTCTAATCAAAAATAATTTAAATTTGGGGAGCAGATCCCAGGTTGGATCTCCAGAACCTCCTAAAAACAAACTGAAAAAACCAACTCTCATTGGGAAGTAGGTGTAGCTCCGTGGTTGAGCACCTGCTTCCGATGTATGAAGTCATGAGCTCAATCCCCAGTAACTCCCACCACCCCCCCCAAAAAAAAGATAATTCAAATTTAACACAATTTGTTCACGGTATTAAAAAAAAGTAATGATTACTTAGCCTCTAAATCTATTCTCTGAAAAGTAGTATACTTGCCATGTCATCCTAACTAACTTAAGGACCTTGAGACAGCAGACTATATATTAAGATTTGCCTCTATGGCTCCTTTGATTGGCAAACTAAATCAAAAGTATGAAAAATGATAATCTACCTTCAAAACATCATTTAAAATCCTACACTCAGAGGAGCTGTTACAGAATGAATCACCTCCCTCCTCACATTTTAACTCTAAATCCAAACCACAAACATTTACCACAAAAATCTCTGAACAAGCTTCATACCTGTGGGGCTTGGCTGGCAGCAGGCTTTCCTGGTCTTTTGCTACTAGATGCCCTCTCCCTTGTCTGTCTCTAGGGTTTGTATACCTTTCGGTATGAAAGTAAATCTTCCACTTGCCCATCATGCCAGACAATCTCAGGATATTTATTTAAAAGCCATTTCCCCCTCTCAAATGAAAATGAATTTGCAAGCTATCTGACACTCATCTATCTAAATTTGTCAACTAGGTATCTTTCAGCAGGACTAATTAGCCAGGCATAAAGGCTTTCAAAGGGAGGGGAAAAAACATAAACATTAACAGCATTTCCAGTCCCATGCTTTTTCATTCTTCATGGATCACAGTGTGTTTTAGAGACAGTAATGTTGAAAAACTAAACTGTGCACCGACAGGATAAAATGCCAGCATTACTTTTAGATGTCATAGCCTTTTCCTGTGTTCTCTCATCCTTATAAAAAGCACATTCCTAAATGATAAATCCTTCCAAGGAAAGCCCATCTTTTCAAAATTTCAAAGATAAACTCTGAAACAACTCAAATAGACCCATACAGCTCAGTTTGCCCAAGGCAGCTCTGCTTTACACTTGTTGTCTTGGCATAATTATTAATAACGTCCTCTAAATCTTACATGACCCAGTCTAGACAAAAATTACATGCTTGTCCTAGCTTTAGGTTATCTCCTTTAACATTAATCTACCTTTTTACCCTGAACAGCCTAGTATAATCTGGAACACCATCCCAAGAAAAGTCATTCCTAATGATAATGTTCCTCCCTTATTTCTCCTAGACTACAGCAAAGGACATGCATGATTACCTTATACTAAAGCAGGCTCGTGAGACATCCTTCTCTCACCCAGGTTGACTCCCACCTTAATAAGCTTAATGAAGGCTTATCATGGATATCACAAGAATATAATCACTCCCAAATCATACAACTTTCAATTTCTGTATCAAAAACCAAAGAGAGATAAAAGAAATATTCTTCCTTTCTAAGAACTATATTCCTCATTTAATACTCTCCTATAAAACTTTCTAACTTTCCTACTTTTCTTTCTATTGGATATCCCAGAATCAGTGTATTTTACAGGGAGAAAACATCCTACCCTCTCTCTAAAGAGTAAGGACCCTCTGAGGCAACAGCCAGATCCAGTTATCCCAAAAGAGTCACCTTAGAAGGAATCTAGTTCTAGAAATAAAATCACACTGGTCCTCAAGGAGGGACTAGATTTTCCAGAGCCTAGAAAGGATTTCAGATGAAAACATGTCAAGGAGAATGCATATTTTTCCCCAAAAACATGCCAGATAATAGAGTAAAATTACCAGCAACAATATTTTTCTATGTGTCTGGAAGAAATCAGGGTGCAGTCAAAAGTACTGAAGAACAATGAAGAACCCTGGGCATATAGCCCCAAGCAGAGAATACTAGGTTTAAGTTAATGTTGCTTTTAAATCAATGGGAGTGACCATGAGAAAAAGTAAAAGGCTAGCTAATCATTTCTCAACACAGTAAACACCTAAATAAATAAATAAAGTGTTTCAGCCCACACAATAGATGGGAACCCTGTTGCTCCTACTAAATCAATAAAGGAATTTACTTGAACACATCTGTCAATGTGGCATCAGTATATACAACATACATGACATCAGATATGTGACATTTTTACATTCCCTCACAAAATTATCGCTGCAATAAGATTATGGCTACTTCCCATGTTAGAGTTCTCCTCTACCATAAATTCTTACTTGTGAAAATATCAAGAAATACAGTCTATTATTTTATCTTAATATAAATCAAACCTAAGTCATTTTAACAAATCTGATCCATTTTCTTTTATAGAAAATATACACACACCTGTATCCCCTAATCTCTCTTTTTAATTCCATAATTGTTTTAGTTTTCTTCAATGTTCAAACAAATACTGTGCAATGAGTTGGCTTAAACAATGGGGATTTATTACTCATGGTTTTGAGGCTAGGAAAAAGTACAAATCAAGGCATCACCAAGACAATGCTTTCTTCCTGTTCTGGGACTGGCGGCTGGTGATCCTTGGTCCTGGGTTCCTCTATCACATGGCAAGGCACAAGGCAGCATCTCCTGGCCTCTCCCTTCTCTTCTGGATTCCACTGACCTTCAGCTTCTTGCTCTCTGTGGCTTTTCTTTCTGTGTGTCTGAATTTCATTCTGCTTATAAAGGACTCCATTAATAGGACCAAGACCCACCCTGACTGAGTTAGGTCACATCCAAACTGAAGAAACCTCATCCAAAGGTCTTACCTACAATGGGTTCACATCCATAGAAATGGATTTCATTTAAGAGCATGTTTTTCTAGGGTATATACAACTCCAAACCACCATAATAACTTTCCCTTGTAATTAACAATCTTTCCTAGAAGAAAACCAATGAAGAAAACCCAAAGGCCAAAAATATATACATGTTAATTCTTCATAGAAACTCAAATAAAACTTCATAGATAATTAATTCAAGAAAGTAAACATGGTCGAATTAAACTGATTAAAAGTACAAACATTGCTTTGTTTTAAATTGATGTTAGTAGAAATATATCAAAATACATATATATTGAAGAAGTATTATTTTGGAGTTATGGACTAAACTTTTAAAGTTAGTCCTGAAATTGTCTAAAAGCCAGAACAGTAATGCTGCCAAATAAATTTTAGCAAGGCATTCTTACATTAGGTGTGGCAGTTTGAAGCTTTTGAAGAATATCCTTTTCTTAAAGTTAATTCGTTCCTGTGCATGTAAACCTCTTCTAGGTGGGACATTTTGATTAAATTACTTCAGTTAAGAGCCTTTAATTAGATTATGTGACCCAGGGCGGGCCTTAAATAAATGGAGTCCTTTATAAATGGAGGAATAAAAAGCCACGTATATAGAAAAAAAGTCACAGAGACTGAAAGAAGCCTCCAGAGGTTGAAATCAACTAGCCTGAGAGAAAAAAAACCACAGACGGAGCAGCCCAAAACTGAAAGCAACACCTGGGGGGGGAGGCGTGGGAAGGTTGGACAAAGAGTGGACATCGCCATATGCCTGACTGCCCATAATTGCAGCTGGGTAAGAAAGGATATCCTAAGGATACCTTGATTTGGATACTTTCACAACCTCAGAACTCTAAGCTTTTAACCTAATAAACCCTCATTGTAAAAGCCAACCCATTTCTGGTATATTGCATTGGCAGCCTTTAGCAAACTAAAACACTACGTAAAAAAACTCTAAACTACTCATTATAACACATTTTATCTAAGATGCCATTAATTGTGGATGATTCATTACTTATATACATCTGAAAAAGGAAAATAATTACCAATTAAATGTAAGATAGCAACTGTAAGATACACCCCAATCAGTGATGTTAAAATGTGAATCAATGAAATGCTCTCCAATTCCTATATCAATGTTCTTTTTTGTAATCCAGATATGACTCATAGTCTTCTGCAATCAAAACCATTGAAATAAACAAACAAAAAATTAAAATCTCTTACCTTCCGTACTACACTCAGGAAAGCTATCAATGAGGGAATCCGAATAAGCTTCAGCAGGACCAATCAATTCAGAACCATCATTAATTACTCCACCCTAAAAAGATTGGAGTAATTGTGTTTCATTGTCATTAAGAGTATAAGAATTTTAAAAATCAATAATAAATGAATACTCACCTCAACTGATTATATATTGGACTACAGAAAGATATATTAAACTAAATTAAAACTGCTTTTTAAAAATCAATAGGAACATTATATTTATAATAATATGCATCTTGTTATAAAGGCATATTATTTAAATCTATCAAAAGTACTCATAAAGAAAATGCAGAGGAAGAAAAGAGTATAAAAAGGAGGAAAAAAACACCAGCTAAATATTGTTCAGCATCTTTGGTGACTGGATGTTTTAATTAGCAATAAATGATGGAATCCGTCAGAAAGTCATCTAGTTTCAATAAATTATAAACTACAACATATCAGCACAACACCTCTAGTGAGCCCAGAAGCCACTTAAGTTTGAGAACCAATTGTATATAATGTAGGTAGAACTAAATTTAAAATATTTAAATTAATATTAAATTAAATGTGCCATCATTTAAATTCTGTACTTAGGTTTGCAAATTCAGGCATCAAAAGACAATTTTCTCTTATTCTATATGCAATTAGAGAATGCCATCATCAGGCAAGAAGTGGTACTGCTGATTTTGCACTGTGGCTTTATGTACTAAGTGCTCCAATCACAAATATAAGAGCTTACAATTCTTATATAATTATAACTAATTTAAAAAATAGTTCTTCTGCTCCTTCACAGTCATCCTTCTACCTTCCACGAACAGTTCTATGCCCCCAAACACTACTACCAGGATAGCAAAACCTAAAAGAAATACAGACCCCTATTTCCTCTCTACTTCAACACAAAGAACTCAATGGCTATCTTTACCTAATCAGAAGTCTCCAAGCTAGTTTATCTTTGAGAAAGAGAAATTTGAAATGGTCCCTCTTAAAGTACCAAAGTTTACTTCCCTGAGTGTTACATGAACTGAAAATTTAAAAACAATTATCCTCTTTAGAAGAAAAATTTGTATTACTTTATTCCATTTATTGATTAAAATACTCAAATCACAGGTTTTTTCCAAAAAGGAGAGTAGTCTAGTCTAGATCAAGTATCCTTTAAACATCCAAAACAAATCTTAAGAAAATGTTTAAGTAGTCGAGAGAATAGACAAAGTTGATTTTATTTACAATTTCACTTAACAGAAAGTGCCTTTCTACTATTAACAACCGCTTATACCACCAGGCGTGTGACTTCAAGTTACATACCTCTAAAATGGAAAAAATACCTAAAACTAGTTTAAGGCATTGTTAGAATTAAAAGCTTTCATACATGTAAAGTGTATATAACAAGGTAAGCAATCAATAAAATTTTATGTTATTATTATTAGGTAATGTAATATAAGATCTGCTTACAACATAAAATGCAAACAAAACACTAAAGAATGTAACAAAATGTTTCAGTAGTTCATAATGCTATTTACGTATTTTCACAAACAATATTATACAAAATAATGAACAAACCTTTAATGAAACAATACAAAAACTCTTCTCTAGGAACTAGATGGATGTAGTAGAGAAATAAGCTGTTTAATTATATGGTCCTTTGAATTTATTCCAATTTTAGTTGAATTTATTTCATAATTCTATTTTAAATCTCTAGTTCAAATATACTAACCTTTTGGTATCCTGAGTATCCAGTTTTTAAAAGTTCGTATTATACAGCATCGGCAGCTGTCTTGCTCCAACACGTGGCAATGAACTTTGGTGAGAAGAAACTTAACACTTTATGGCCTGGTAACTGTGGACTTCTACCCCAAATAATACCCTTTATAAAGACCAACCCATTTTTGGTATTTCACATTAGCACCCCTTTGCCTGACTAATACAACAATAGTAAAACTGGAAAAAATTTTCAAAAACAAACATATGAGGGCTCTGCAAATATATCAAAAGCATAAAGCAGGTGAAGTACTTGCTCATGAAAAACCACTGAACTTGAGGTAAGAATTGTAGGAGTCTGTGGTGTTCTTGCCTTCAGTTCTTCCTTCCCCCATCCCAGCTAGGTTGGACTGGTAATTACATAAGGAAAGGGTAAGCCTTGAAAACCAGGAGATTCAATTCCAGTGGGGGCTGACTTGATTTGACTGAAGCAGAGGAAAAAAATCCCACACCAAACAGTTTTATCAGTAATAGCTGTAATGTCAGTGCCAAACCAACAGTGAGGACCAGTGGTTCAGCTAGTCTGAAGTTGTTCTCAGCAGAGGATTGGCACATTAGCCAGAAATTTGACAAGATCCAGAAAACACAGAGCCACCGAGGTTCTATATAAGTTCTCTGTCAACACAGAAGAGAACAGAAAGGAACTAAGCTATCCATAAACACCTGGCAGGCCAAATACACAAAGAACCATTAGGGGGAAGCATTTAATGGCAAAGGTGTTTAAGCACAAGCTATGACCAATCAGTGGCTGATGACTAAGCTATAGTGATACAAGACCTTTCTACATGCCAGACTTAAAAATAAAATTTAAATTTAAAAACTGAGCAGTATAGGCAGTTGCACACAGCAGGTATAACTTAGTCCATAGATTTAATCCAGACATGTTACTAAACAAACTAACAAAAAACAGCAATAAAAACCCTCAAGGGAAAAAAAAAAACAAAACAACAACTAAACATTGCTACAATATACTGTGGTTAACAGGACTTCTGTGAGAATGTTCTCTCATGAACAGTAACAAATATATACTAATTTAGGGTGTTAATAATCAGGTGGGTTGGTAGAAAAACACACCAAATATAAGATAAGGGCTATAATTAGTAGTAATATTTTGGCAATGCTCTTTCATAATTTGTAAGAAATATTTCACAACAATGCAAGGTGTTGGTGGCAGGAAGGTATATGGGAGCCTTATATGAGGACATGCATGTTTGTTTTGTAAATGTATAACTTTCACTATATACTCATGGTTTATGTATGTTCATGTATTAATGATATACTTCAATAAAATTTTATTTTAAAAAATGAGTTGCTACAATATAATATGAGAAAATCCAGATTTTCAACCAGAAAAAAAATTGACACACGTAGAGAAACAAGACAGTGTGATCCATACGAAGGAAAAAAGCAGTCAGAGACTGTCTTTGGGGGGAGAGGGGGGAACATTTTGAATGTAGAAGGCAGGTCTTCAAAGCAGCTATTATAAATAGGTACAAAGAACTAAAAAAATCATGATTAAAAAGTTAAAGGAAAGTATTATGACTATGATTCATGAAATAGAGAATATAAATAAATAGAAATTATTTAAAAAAGAACCAAATGCAATATTATTCATAATAGCCTAAGGTGGAAACAACTCAAATATCCATCAACTTATGAATGCACAACCAAAATCTGGTAAATCCACAGCCACACAATGGAATATTATTCAGCCATAAAAAGGAATTAAGTATTGATACATGCTACAACATGGATAAATCTTGAAAACATGCTACGTGAAGGTACCCAGATGTGAAAGGACACAAATTTTATTATTCCATTTATAGGAAATGCCCAGAATAGATAAATCTTTAGAAACAAAAACTAAATTTTGCCTGGGGCTGGCAAAAAGAGGAATAGGGAGTGACTGTTCATGGGTAGAGGAGTTCTTTTGGGTTGGTAAATATGTTCTGGAATTATATAGTAGTGATAGTTGCATAAACTTTCAAATATACTAAAAACAACTAAATTGTACATTTTAAAGGGGTAAATTTTATGTTATTTGAATTATATCTCAATTTTTACAAAAAGAACCAAATGGAAATTCTGAAGTTGAAAAGTACAGTAACAAAATTAAAAATTTAATAAAGGAGCTAAACAACATATTTGAAAAAGAAGAGATCATCAATGAACTTAAAGATCAATAGAAACCGATCAGTATGAAAATTAGAGCTGTTTTAAAGACTGAAGAAAGATAAACAGAATCAGAGATACCTACAGGACAATATCAAGGATACCACCTTCTGTGTAATGGGAGTCCTAAAAGGAAATAGAGAGAAAGGGAAAGAAAACCCATTAAGAGATGAGGATGGATTACTTCGGGGAAGATGGCGGACTAGTAAGACACGGGAATCTCTTCTCCAGAAAAATAGCTAGAGGATAAGCGGAAACAGCCCCGAAAAAGATCTTCTAGGGTTTAGGAAAGCAGGTGAAGGCTGCACACCACCCAGAGGAGGGAGGGACAGAAGAGGGAAATCGCGACAACAGAACCCTGAGCTGCAAGTAGCAGCTTCTGCTGCTGCCGGCACCCTCCCCCACACTCTTCAGAATTCTCGGGCCTCTGGGCCTGCGACCACAGACAAAGGCAGCTTGAGGAATCTGCCACTCCCGGAAAAGGGCGAGAGAGGGACACAGCCTTAGGCTGACTCAGGTTCTGACCTGAAATTTGGGCTGCGGAGCCCCACGGACCCTTCCACACGGCGGTTTGTCCTGGGAGCCTAGAAAGAACTGGAGAAATCCGACGCTCCCAACCTCCCTCTCTTATAGCCTGGACTAATTGTTGAGGACACCACGGGAGAGGGGAGAGAGAGCCTGGGGCTGACCCTGCTTTTGACTCCCAGGTTTGGTCTGCCCTGTCCCGAGAGCCCTTCCAGATGGGTGGGGATGTGCCATTGTTTGCCTTGGAGCCTGCAAGGGGCTAAAGATATACAAACCTCCCAATCTCCTCCTCTACTAACAGGGACAGATTGTTGAGGATTCAGAAGGGAGTGGAAATATTTCCTAGCTGGGAAAAGGGTGGCACTATAAGAGAAGTCTGGAGAACTGTCTCAGAAAGTTTGAATCACAGGGCTCTTAACCCCCAGACAGGAAGCTCTACCACATTGATCTGGCCTGTGTCACAACAAATACGCTCCGACCAGGCATTGAATTGAGAACTGCCATCAAGCGCCATCTCCTGGCAGACCAAAGAAGTGCACATAAGAAAATTAGTAAGTAAGAGAGGCTTTTCCCGGCTTCTATAGCCTCCCTGCCCAAGGCCCTAGGAAACGACCTACAACCAATTACTGGTTCCAGTGCCCAGTTTTGAGCAACCAGCAGAACAATCCTAACAATCAAGGTTGGGCCCAAAATCAAAGAGCTGTGGAAACTCACAGCCTCCTGCCACTAAAACCCCATAAAAGAGAAAGAAATAGAGCATCTAAGTAAAATACAAACTAACCAGATGCCTAAGCACCAGCAAAAGATTACGAGCCATACTAAGAAAATAGAAGACATGGCCCAAGAAAAGGAATACAGCAAAGTACCAGAAGAGATGCAGAATTTGAGAGAACTAATCAGTGAGATGAGCACAAATTTCCAAAATCAAATTAATGAGATGACAGAGAATATAGTTAAAGAGATCAATGACATCAAGAAGTCATTGAGCGAACGCAAAGAAGAATTTGAAACACTGAACAGAAAAGTAACGGAGTTCATGGAAATGAAAGACACAATAGATGAAGTCAAAAATACATTTGAAGCATACAACAGCAGACTTGAAATGACAGAAGAAAGAATAAGTGATACTGAAGACAGAACAACTAAAATTGAAGAGAGAAAAGAACAGAGAGAGAAAAGAATGGAAAAAATTGAGCAGGGACTCAGAGAGTTGAATGACAACACAAAACGCAAGAACATACATGTCATCGGAGTTCCAGAAGAAGAAAAAGGAAAACGGGCAGAAAGAGTATTTGAGGAAATAATAGCTGAAAATTTCCCAACTCTCACGAAAGAAATGAACTTACATGTCCAAGAAGCACACCGTACCCCAACAAGAATAAATCCAAATAGACCTACATCAAGACACATATTATTATTCAGAATGTCAAATGTAAACGATAAAGAGAAAATTCTCAGAGCAGCAAGAGAAAAGCAAAAGATCACGTACAAAGGATGTCCAGTAAGACTTAGTGCAGATTTCTCTTCAGAAACCATGTCTTTCCGAAGACAGTGATATGATACAATTAGGAAACTGAAAGAGAAAAACTGCCAGCCGAGAATTCTTTATCCAGCAAAACTGTCCTTCAAGTATGAAGGTGAATATAAAGTATTCACAAACAAACAGAAACTAAGAGAGTTTACAAAAAAGAATCCACCTTTGCAGGAAATATTAAAGGAAGCCTTAGAACCTGAAAGAAAAAGACAGGAGAGAGAGGCTTGGAGGAGAGTATAGAAGAAAGAAAAGCAGAAAGGATAACCAAGAGAATAAAAAGAGAGACAAAAATTAGATGACATATGAAAACCAAAGAATACAATGGAGGAAATAAATAGTGCATTTTCAGTAATATCATTGAATGTGAATGGATTAAATTCCCCAATCAAAAGATACAGGCTGACAAAATGGATAAAAAAACATGAGCCATCCATATGCTGCTTACAAGAAACTCACCTCAGACCCAAGGATACAAGCCGGCTGAAAGTAAAAGGTTGGAAAAAGATACTCCACGTGAATAGTAAACAGAAAAGAGCAGGGGTAGCTATACTAATATCGGACAAAACAGACTTCAAATGCAAAAAAGTGATAAGAGATGCAGAAGGCCATTATATATTAATAAAAGGGACAATCCTCCGGAAGATATAACAGTCATAAATATCTACGCACCAAACCAGGGTGCCCCAAAATATATGAGACAAACTCTGGCAAAACTGAAGGGAGAAATAGACATTTCTACAATAATCGTCAGAGACTTCAACACCCCTCTCACATCATTAGATAGAACAACTAGACAGAAGATCAACAAGGAAACAGAGAACTTGAACAACATGATAAACAAGTTAGACCTAACAGACATATACAGAACACTGCATCCAAACTCAGCGGATTATACATTCTTCTCAAGTGCCCGTGGATCTTTCTCCAGGATAGACCACATGTTAGGTCACAATACAGCTCTCAATAAAAATAAAAAGACTGAAATTATACAAAGGACCTTCTCAGATCATAATGGAATGAAACTAGAAATCAATAACAGACAGGAAAAAAAGTAAATTTGCAAATGTGTGGAGACTAAACAACACACTCCTAAATATTCAGTGGGTCAAAGAAGAAATTGCAAGTAAAATCAGTAAATATATTGAGACAAATGAAAATGAGAACACAACATATCAAAACTTATGGGATACAGCAAAGGCAGTCTTGAGAGGGAAATTTATAGCCCTAAGTGCCTATATTAAGAAACAAGTAAGAGCTAAACTCAAAGATTTAACTGAACAACTTGAGAAACTAGAAAAAGAACAGCAAACCAATCCCAAAGCAAAAAGAAGGAAAGAAATAATAAAGATTAGAGCGGAAATAAATGAAAATGAGAACAAAAAAGCAATAGGGAAAATCAACAAAACCAAAAGCTGGTTCTTTGAGAAGATCAATAAAATTGACAAACCCCTCGCTAGACTAACAAAGAAAAAAAGAGAGAAGATGCAAATAAATACAATCAGAAATGAAAGGGGGGAAATTGCAAATGACCTCACAGAAATAAAAAGAATCATACGAGGATATTATGAGAAACTATATGCCAACAAACTAGACAACCTGGATGAAATGGACAAATTTCTAGAAACTCATAACCAACCTACACTGACACAACTAGAAATACAAGAACTTAACAAACCAATCACAATTAAGGAGATTGAATCCGTCATCAAAAATCTCCCAGCAAAGAAAACTCCAGGACCAGATGGCTTCACAGGTGAATTCTACCAAGCATTTCCAAAAGAATGAACACCAATCCTGTTTAAACTCTTCCAAAAAATTGAAGAGGACGGAAAATTACCCGAACATTTTATGAAGCCAACATCACCCTAATACCAAAGCCAGATAAAGATTCCACAAGAAAAGAAAATTACAGACCAATCTCTCTCATGAGCATAGACGCAAAAATTCTCAACAAAATTCTTGCAAATCGAATCCAACGGCATATCAGAAGACTTATACATCACGACCAAGTGGGATTTATTCCTGGCATGCAAGGCTGGTTCAACATAAGAAAATCAATCAATGTAATACACCACATTAACAAATTGAAGGGAAAAAAACACATGATCATCTCAATAGATGCAGAAAAGGCATTTGACAAAATCCAACATCCTTTTTTGATAAAAATACTTCAAAAGATAGGAATAAAAGGAAAATTCCCCAATATGATAAAAGGCATATATGAAAAACCCACAGCCAACATCATACTCAATGGGGAAAGGTTGAAAGCTTTCCCCCTAAGATCAGGAACAAGACAAGGATGCCCACTGTCACCACTGTTATTCAACATTGTACTAGAAGTTCTAGCGAGGGCAATTAGACAAGACAAAAAAATTAAAGGTGTCCAAATAGGAAAAGAGGAAGTAAAACTCTCACTGTTTGCGGATGACATGATCCTGTATTTAGAAACTCCTGAAGCATCCACAACAAAGCTACTTGAACTAATAAATGAGTTCAGCAAAGTGGCAGGATATAAGATCAACACGCAAAAATCAGTAATGTTTTTGTACACTAGTACTGAACAATATGAGGAGGAAATCAGGAGGAAATTTCCCTTTTCAATAGCAACAAAAAGACTCAAATACCTAGGAGTTAATTTAACCAAAAAAGTACAGGACCTATATGCAGAAAACTACAAAACAATGCTAAAAGAAATTTTAAAAGACCTAAACAAATGGAAAGACATTCCGTGTTCATGGATTGGAAGAATAAATATCGTGAAGATGTCAATCTTGCCCAAACTGATTTATAGATTCAATGCAATACCAATCAAAATCCCAACAGCTTACTTTACAGAATTAGAGAAGGCAATTACCAAATTCATCTGAAAGGGTAAGTGCACCCGAATAGCCAAAAGTATTCTAAAAAAGAAGAGCAATGTGGGAGGAATTTCACTGCCTGACCTTGAAACATATTACAAAGCTACAGTGGTCAAAACAGCATGGTACTGACATAAAGATAGACATATCGATCAGTGGAACAGAATTGAGAATCCTGAAATAAACCCTCACCTATACAGTCAACTGGTTTTTGACAAACCTACCAAGCCCACACTGATGGGAAAAAAACAGTCTCTTCAACAAATGGTGTTGGGAGAACTGGATATCTATAACCAAAAGAATGAAAGAGGACCCCTATCTCACCCCCTATACAAGAATCAACTCAAAATGGATCAAAGATCTAAATATAAAAGCCAAGACCATAAAACTACTAGAAGAAAATGTAGGGAAACATCTTCAAGACCTTGTAGTAGGTGGTGGTTTCTTGGACCTCACACCCAAAGCACGTGCAACAAAAGAAAAAGTAGATAAATGGGACCTCCTCAAAATTAAACACTTTTGCACCTCACAGGACTTTGTCAGAAGGGTGAAAAGGCAGCCAACTCAATGGGAAAAAATATTTGGAAATCACATATCTGATTAAAGTTTAATATCCAAGATATATAAAGAGATGTTACAACTCAACAATAAAAAGACAAATGACCCAATTAAAAAATGGGCCCAAGACTTGAATAGACATTTCTCTGAAGAAGAAATACAAATGGCAAAAAAACACATGAAGAAATGCTCAACATCACTCATGATTAGGGAAATGCAAATCAAAACTACAATGAGATATCATTTCACACCTATCAGAATGGCCACTATGAAAAAGACAGAGAACTACAAGTGTTTTGAGGATGTGGAGAGATAGGAACACTTCACTGTTGGCGGGAATGCAGGATGGTACAACCACTATGGAGGACTGTTTGGCAGTTCCTAAAGAAGTTGAATATAGACTTGCCATGTGACCCTGCAATACCACTACTGGGTAGATACCCAGAAGAACTGAGAGCAGTGACACAAATAGACATCTGCATACCGATGTTCATAGCCACATTATTCACCATTGCCAAAAGCTGGAAACAACCCAGGTGTCCATCAACAGATGAATGGATAAGCAAACTGTGGTCTATTCACACGATGGAATACTATGCAGCTGTAAGAAGAAATGAAGTCATAAAGCATATGGCAACATGGATGAACCTAGAAGACATTATGTTGAGTGAAGCAAGCCAGACACAAAAGGACAAATACCGTATGAATGTGTTACTATGAACCAAATATATTGTGTAATATATTGTTTGATTCAAAAAAAAAAAAAAAATTTTTTTTTTTAAAAAAAAAGAGATGAGGATGGAAAATTTCTAAAACCTGATGAAAAACATTAACCTACATACACCAGAAGGTAATTAAACCCCAAGTAGGATAAATACAAAGAGATCACAAAAAAAAACACAAAAAGCTTTTTAAAGATGAAGCCAAATTCTGGAAACAGAGATAGAAAAAGACTCACAAAGCAGAGTGAGTTACAGTACAATTAACAGCTGACATTTCATCAAAATCATTGGAGGACAGAAGTGATATTCGAAATGCTAAAAGACATTAACTGTCAACCAAGAATTCCATATCCAGTAAAACTATCCTTCAAAAATGAAAGGGACCAAAACCATATTGAAAAAGAACAAAATTGGAGTACTCACACTTTCCAATTTTAAAACGTATAGTTACAGGAATCCAAACAGCATGGTACTGGCACAGGGACAGACATAGACCAATGGAATCAAACTGAAAGTTCAGAAATAAACCCTCACATCTATGGCCCACTGATTTTTGACAAGGGTGTCACATCCACTGAATAGGGAAAGAAAAGTTTCTTCAACAAATGGTGCTGGGGTAACTGGATATCCATATGCAAAAGAATGAAGGAGGCACCTTAGCTCACATCGTATACAAAAATTAACTCAAAATGGATCAAAGATCTAAGTATAACAACTAAGACTATAAAACTCCTATCGTAAAACATAGAGAAGCATCTTCAGGACCTTGTGTTAGGCAATGGTTTCTTAGAATTTACACCAACTGCACAAGCCACAAGAGAAAAAATAAACAGAAAAATGAGACTTTATCAAAATGTGAAACTTTCATTCTTCAAAAAGCTTTATCAAGAAAGTAAAAAGACCACCTACAGAATGGGAGAAGATATTTGGAAACCACATATCTGATAAAGGTTCAAGAGCCAGAATATGTAAAGAAACCCTACAACTCAACAACAAAAAGATAGACAATCCAATTAAAAAGTGGTCAAAAGACTTGAATAGACTTTTCTCCAAAGCAGATTCACAAATGGGCAATAATCACATGAAAAGATGTTCAACATCATTAGCCACTGGGGGAATGCAAACTCAAAACCACAATGAGATACCATTTCACACTCACTAGAATGGCTGCTATTAAAAGAAAATGACAAGTATTGGAGAGGATTTGGAGAAAAAGGAACATTCATACTTTGTCTGTGGGAATGTAAAATGGTACAGCCACTATGGAAAATAGTTCGGCATCTCCTTAGAAAGCTAAGTACAGAATTTCTGTATGACCCTGCAAACCCCCTTCTAGGTTCATACCCAAAAGAAAGAGCAGGGACTCATACAGCCATTTGCACACTGATGTTCAAAGCAGCATTATTCCATCACAAAGGATGGAAGCAACCCAAGTGTCCATCAACCAATGAATGGATAAACAAAATGTGGTAGATGCATAAAATGGAATATTATTCAGCCATAACAATTCAATTGTAACAAAAGTGCCACACTAATGCAAAATGTTAATAGTGAAAACTGTGGTACTGTGGGGGGGGAGGTTTAAGATGGGAATTCTGTACTTTCTGTGTGATTTTTCTGTAAACCCACAATTTCTCTAATAAAAAAAAAAAGATGGAAGCATATGGGCAGATTTTAATATTCACCAAAGATACATGAATGGCCGAGAAGCACATGAAAAGATGCTCAACATCATTAGGAAAATGAAATTAAAACTATACTGAGATATCACTGAACAGCTACTAGAATGGCTATAATTTTATAAAAATCAGACAATACCAGGTGTTGGAGAGGAACTGGAAACCTCATCATTACTGGTGGGAATGTAAAATGGTAAAGTCATTCTGGAAAACAGTTTTGCAATTTCTTAAGAAGTCAAACCTAAATTTACCATAAGTCCTAGCAATTACACTCTTCAGGATCTATACAAGAGAAATGAAAACATATATCCATGCAATGATTTGTACACAAATGTTCATGGCAGCATTTTTCATTAAGAGACAAAAACAAGAAACAATCCAAATGCCCATTTAATTGTCAATGTATAAACAAAATGAAGTATAATCTATATAATGGAATATTATTCAACAACATAAAGGAATGGAATACTGATACATTCTACAAAATGGATGAGGCTAAAAAGCATTACTGTGCGGAGCGGATGTAGCTCAAGTGGTTGAGTGCCTGCTTCCCATGTACAGGGTCCTGGGTTCAATCCCCAGTACCTCCTAAAAAGAAACAAATAAACAAACAAAAGGGCCAACTTTCATTGGGGAGCAGATGTGGCTCAGTGGTTGAGTGCCTGCTCAATTGAACCCTGTACAAGGTTATGAGTTCAATCCCCGGTACCTCCTAAAAAAAAAATTACAATAAGTGAAAGAAGCCAGAACAAAAGACATATATCATATGATTCCATGTCCAGAAAAGACAAATCTATAGACAGTTAATAGATCAGTGGTTGTCCAAGGCCAGGGATGAGAAATAAGACTGCCTGCAAACAGACATAGGGAAATTTGTTATGGTAATGGAAATGTTCTAAAATTAGATAGCGATGAAGTTGCAAAACTCTATAAATTTGCTCAAAGTCACTAAATTGTACATTTACAATTGGTGAATTTTAAGACATATAAATTATACTTTAATAAAACTGTAAAAAATAAATAAATAACCAATAAAGAGTATAAGGTGGAAGGTGTAAGTGATAAAAAGATTGGCAATGCACTGGTAATTTTTGAAGCTGGGTGATGGGTAATGGAGAATCATTATTCTATTCCTTCTATTATTGTGTGTATTTTAAAAAAAAAAAAGTCAACCTAATCAAATGCCTGTGGTATCATCAGTGTTTCTACAGAGAAAAAAGTGATATTGTGGCACACCTTGTAAATCATCTACCCAAAAACCTCCCTTCCCCTCGCTTTTCCTCTGCCTTTTTCCTTAATCAGGACTAGAAAGCTAAATGAATCACCTTCTTAGACTCCTCTGAAGTTAGGGGTAGTCAGATGACCCACTTCTGGCCAATAACATATAAGAAGGACTATCTCTAGGTAGAATTTCTGGGAAAGCTTTTGAAAACTGGCATGTTCCTTTTGGACCTTTGACTTTCACACTCTCACACAGGAACCTAGATCCTTGGTAACTTTATTTATTTATTTATATGTAGTGTTTATTTATTTACTTGAAGCTAAATAACCTTCAAAGACCATATTTTCTTATCTCTATCTAAGAGACTGAATACCGCTGCTGTTACAGTCTTAGATCAATGTCCCTTCTCCTGGCATACACAATGATTAGAATATTTGCAAGGTATTTTCTAAGATTGTCATGGCTTCTCTTAAACTGCACAATCTTTTCTTCCTCTTCTTTTGTTTCTTATTTCACAAAGCCTAAACAACAAGTATCTTCCAGGAGCAGTTACAATTAGGAATTCTCAGATATAAAAGAAACAGAGTGAACAGATAATTTCTATTTAAATTGTTTAAAGTCTACAATCTCACATTCATAATCCCTAAAATTAATCTCTTAGCCATGTAGCATGTGTTAATTTGCATGACTGCCTTTCATAATTTCTAAGAATCAAGAGTCTTGCTTTATAATAATGCTGTTTTCTGTAAGCATAGACACCCTGCCACATAGAAAGAACAATAATAGAGAATATCAAAGAGTTAAATATTGTAGCAATTTGACTTGGACTTTTATCCTTAAAATAGGCATTCAGTCACAACAAGCTAAATGGATGATCTCAGCCTACTTTGCATAGTGATGAAAACTTAGGCAGCAAGGTAAATCAGCAGGAATCATTGCTACTACAACTACAAACTTTTCTATTACTATTTGCAATGTCTTTCAAAAACTCAATTCTCTTCAGTAAACTAAAATAGCTCATAAAAAAATTATTTTTCTAGATACACAAGCATTAGGAAAACTAAAAATCTCACTGCTCATATACCTTCCTGATAATGTGCTCTATGAAACCAAGTTTAAACAAATGAGTGAAGTTTTACTTAAAAGAAAGGAAAAAACAATTACGGTACTAGCTTTTTCTAGAAGGCCAATAAATACAGTAAGAAAAAAGTGATAGGGAAGCGGCTGTGGCTCAATCAGTAGGGCTCCCGTTTACCATATGGGAGGCCCCGGGTTCGGTTCCCGAGGCCTCCTGGTGAGGGCAGGCCCGCCCGTGCGGCGCGGTTAGCTGACCCAGCGAGCACAAGCAGCAAGGGGGGGATAAATGAATAAATAAATAAAATCTTTAAAAAAAAAAAAAGTGATAAAGACAATGACATTAACTGACAACTTTACACAGATTCAGTTAAAAATAAATTAGAAAAATATTATAAAAAATGATAAAGAATGTATAATTAAAACATTACATGATAAGAAACTTAAAACACTATTGTCCAATAATCTCAGATAATATAATTTGTACTGGCCTACCTCTGTAAAACTGTACAGTAACCATTTTTGTTATATCTTTACACAAATTAGTAAAATTAGAACAAGTTTAATATTAACTTGCAGTGGTTTATATCCCAAAGAAAAGTCTGCCACTGAACAATACCTCAAAAAGTGAAGTTAACTATGGGGTTTTATAATATATAATTTTTTCTAAGTGCTTCAATTAGGATGGCATCAATTAGATAATCTCTAAGCCTGTTGCATCAATTTTTTAAAAATCTACTAATCAAAAATCTAATACATTTCTATACTAAAAATAGAAGACACACCATGGACATTGTTATTTAGCTACTAGCTTCTACTTATGTTAGTAAATAATGAAATTCAGAAGCAAACAACATCTTCCATTTAAAAAAAAAAACCTGAATCTTGCTTTTTACAAATGAGAAGAGTATTTAATAACATATAAAATATTTCAGAAAGAATATCAAACCTTGAAAAAATCTTCAAGCTGTTTACTATTATAAAGAGCAGGAATATTTGCAGAGAACTGTAGCAGATCTTCAGCACACTGTCGTCTCTCTTCAATAACAGTTTCATCAAATCGTCCTAAAATTAAAAAAGAATTGGCACTTAAGGAAAGAATGATCAAACACTGTTTTCTGATAGCTTATGTCCAAGGATTACAAAGCTGCAGTAATCTTGATAAGATTACTTATCACCGAATTTGCCATGCTTTATGCGCTCTTCTAAAGTCAAATCTATTCTCTACAATTGAATTCAGTACTCTCATCACCAAAAGAAAATAACGTTTTTGATAAAACAAGAGGAGGAGCTGACAACTGATAAATGATGCATTCACAATCTAAGGCCTGTCAATGTAAGAAACTTACCATTTAAAAGAAGTTTGTGATTTGAAACTAAAGTTGAAAAGAGAATTTTAAAGAACTCAAATGGTTTTCTACAGTAATTTAATACTGTAATTACTCATATAATTTTCCCTTTCCTACTTTTTTTAATTTGTAAAGGGGCTGAAGAGAGGAAATTATGAGAACATCTGTGTATTAGTCGGGTCAAAAACCTCAGCTGGAAGCAAACCGCGTTTATGCTAAATTCCATGTATGATGTTGTCAGCGTATATCACAAAGAAGTTTGTGATAAAAAGAGAACGTACAACACTAGTGAGCTTTGATTCACAAAGTGATCAAAAGGTGGTTTTTATAGGATTTCAAAAAATGATATATACAATTTTAATGATGATAAGATATTTTCAAATATGTTCATTTTGTACAGCTCTTAGATAAGACTACTGGTTGGCACTTGTCACACGCTATGTATCATACTGGTTGCAATATAAATTTTAAAAACAAAAAATCATAATAGTCATATCATCACATACTTAAACATTTTAAGTGGCTTTGCAAAGTGTTAACAGAAAACTGGAGCACTAAAAGATTCCTAGTTATATAAAACCCAAAGCAAGAATTTGAAACTGAAGTACTGACATACCTTCAGCTCAAAATGTCTCATGTGTCTATTTCATTGTTACAAAAAGAAAAGGTTTTGGAATTAAACCTGAGTTCAACTATTAGCTCTATCATTCACTTGCTGTAAAATATTAGGCAGGTATTTCCTCATTTGCAAAATGGAGAAAATAAACAATGTACTTAAAGCTGCCAGTGCCAAGCCAAGCATACAATAAGCACAATAAATTATCATGGTTTCTCTGACTCTTCAAGCACCATCAGTGTCTACCACACAAAACATGCTAATAAACTTTAATTGATTCTATGAGTGCATTAATGAAAACTAAGAAAAATTATCTAACAAAAAGAACATTCTATCCTAGAAGGTGATCTGTCACCTTTCACTAACAGTACATTTTAACTGTGGGTCCATAAACCCCCTAGGTTCAGTTCATGAATGGGTTTCAGAGACTGCAATCCTGCAAATATTCATGCATATGTACACAAAGTACATTTTTCTAGGGAACGGTCTTCAAGTTTTATCAACTTCCCAAAAGAGCACTCAGGGCCCAAAAAAGGTTAGCAAGCAAGTGACAGTCAATTAGAGGATTCCTAACATTCAGAATAATACTTTATTTATTAAGGCAAAGACTGTCTATTGCTACCCCAGTATCTATTCTTGCTTTCTTCCTTAGTAACATAATCCCCAATTTTTAACTGGGTCCATGGCAGCCCAGAATAAAGATTATAATTTCCAGTTTACTTCGCAATCAGGTGTGGTCATGGACTAAATTCGGGCCAATGACATATAAACAAAAGTTACATTGTAGTCCCCCAGAAATCTCTTTAAAAGACCTCTCCTCCCTTTCTTCTTTATCCCTTCCCTCTTCTAGGAAAGACTATGGGGTAGAAGGTTAAAAATGGGAGAGGAACAAGGCAGGAGCTTAGATCCCCAAATGTGGAGCTTCCATGCCTGAAGCTACCCCCAAGCCTTTTGCCATGAGAAAGAAATTAACTTCTATCTTTTTTTTAAGTTTTGTTGCAATTAACCAAATAGAATATAACCTATCATGCTAAATCTGTTTTCTATTAGTTCTCAATTCCTATGAAACAAATCAAACTCAATCATCCAATAACAACAGCACATCCAAAGTGAAAGTCACTACTACAATATTATCTGCATAAAAGCCTTCAAGAGGCCCAAAAAGCTTGAGCAAATTCTCTGACCTGAAAACAGTCTGTATTTTTCAGTCTTGGGAAAAATCCAGCTTCCAAACAGGTTTAAATGCACCTAAATGTTCATTATTCCTTCTTTTGTCTAAAGAAATTAAATACGAACCTGTGCTTATGATTATACTCCAATTGTTTATCCTTTATGCAAAAAAGTGAATTCCAGTACTTGTGAATACTAATAATTTTGCAAATATCTATAATTTTAGAACAGAAACCTAGAAAACGCACACATTATTTTAAGCTTCAACCCACAAGAACACTTGATAATTATCTTTAAATGCATTAACTATTTACTGAGAAATGTTAATGGAAGACTCAATATTTAATGATACTCATTTAAAAGTTCTTATTTATTATCTGAAACAAATACATAAAAGTGTTTGGGCTTTAATCTTAGTGTAATCAATGATCCACCCCACCTCCCCATTAAGCTGCAGTAAAATGCTTAAGCAATGAGTCTATCAACTTCTAAATAGAATATGTCAAAAGCACATCTTTATTGTACTTCTATTAATCTATATATTTCTATTTCACCAGATTTATACAAGAAAAGATGAACTAAACATTTTTCAGAGTGAAGCACACCAAAATTAAAGTTTTATGCTGAAAGGTTCAATTACACTGAATCCTATCATCTAGATAGATGCAGTGAAATAATCCCCAATTTTTAACTGGGTCCATGGCAGTCCAGAATAAAGATTATAATTTCTAGTTTATCTAGACAAAAAAAAAAAAAAAAAGTATTGTTACCAAAAACAAAGAGAAGCAGACAGATTTTTAGTGCAATAACTACTGGCTCTAACACATAACAAAGCCACCTAATTTTTTAATTTCTTAAAAGTAGCAAACTCATTAGTCATCCTAATGGTAAACAACACTCTTGCGGCTATTCTCTAGTTACTAATTCTTTAACATAATCAAAACTTCACTTGAGAAATCAGAAACTTAACAAATCCTTTTCTTATTCCATCCACAGTGCCAATGTTTATTTTCCTGAGAATAGAAGAGAAAAATTATAAAGATAGAAAAGGCAAAACAAACTTTTTCCTAAGAAGGTTTAAGTTGCAATACTATATATTATTTATGTGTGTATGTATGTGTGTGTGTGTGTATATATATATATAATAAGTATTCTCTCCTACACCTTAACCAGCAATAGTTTATTTATTAATAGCTGGGGGAAGGAAGGTTAAACTCAAACATTCTAACTAAGCTGGTTTATCACTGGAAATAAATTTCTCTCTTTGATTTACAAGTTGTCTTTTGGGATCTTCTCTATGCTTTTTTTTTTTCTTTTTTTAAAGATTTTATTTATTTATTCATTTATCCCCCCCTTGCTGCCTGTGCTCACTGGGTCAGCTAACCACGCCTCGCGGGCGGGCTTGCCTTCACCAGGAGGCCCCGGGAACCGAACCCGGGGCCTCCCATATGGTAAACGGGAGCCCTACTGATTGAGCCACAGCCGCTTCCCTCTATGCTTTTTTTATTACGTAAAATAACTCCTCAATACCAGAGAGTACAACTTTCGAAAAAATGCAAATGTTAATTATCAATAACTAGTTATTTAAAATTAAAACTTATCCTTGACCATTAAGAAATTAGCTAAAAAAGCTTAATGATGGTGATTCTTAACTATACCTAAAATTTATTTACTTAATAAACAGTATAAAGAAGACTAACGTTCTCAGATGTGAAAATTCCCTCTATTCAAACAGCATTAGAAATGCATTTCTACTTAAACAAGTTGGGTTTATTGTACCTTGAAACTTAAAAAGTACACACCATGAAAACTCTAGGGCATTTCACCAAGAGGGTGTTAGAAAGGATTTACAGGATTGGGCTTAAGTTAAGTGCTTGGGAAAGTTTCAAGGAAGAGAGACTTTACTATGGATTGGATGCTGTCAGGGAGTGGGAGTAATTCTATGATTCTATGAATTCTATCTAATTCCATGAGTCTGTGAGTTTAATAAGTCTTACTATGAAGAAGGAAGAATGCAGCAAGGCTAACACTGTGACTGAAAAAGTAGCAGAAGTCACTCATGTTAGCTAGGGTGGAGACATGTTTGATCATTTTTATAGCTTAAAAAATGTTCAGTTTTTGTCTGTGTTCACATATGATTATGGGGTAGTCTTCTTTTCGTCTTCATCCATTATGGACACAGAGTGGGTTTGTCTAATGTTTGTGTTGTGTAAAATTATTTATGTTCAACAAGAGACCACCACAGCCTAGCTCAGAGTGCCAGGTCAGTTCCAAGAAACAATTAGGCAGAAATGACTGTGCCAGGCTAGTTCCTAGCTATCAGCTATTTTTCATTCTCTCAAGGAAATCATAACGTGCTGGGAGATAAAACAAAAGAACAAAAAATAATTATCTAATCATGAGAAAACAAACACACAAATCCAGATTGTGAGACCTTCTACAAAACAAATGTTCTACATTTTTGTAAAATGTCAATGTCATGAAATGAAAAAGAAAAAAAAAATACATAAGGACTATTCTAAATTAAAGAAACAAATTCAAAGAGGCATGATTCTAGAACCAGACAATAAAAAGGGCTAAAAAGGACAGTTTGAGGACAACGGAGAAAATTTAAAAATGGACTACATATTTGATAATATTATTATATCAATGTTAAGTATAATAGCTAGGATATGGTACTGTGATCATATGGGAACTACACACTTGAGTACTTAAGGGTGAATTGTTATGATATCTGCAATTTATTTTTGAATGTTTCAGAAAAACAATTAGCAAGAGAGAGAGAGGGAGAACGAAAATATGGAAAAAATGTTGACAGCTTGGGTAAATGGCATACTGGGTTCACTGTTCTATTCCTTTGGGTTTTTTCCTGTAAATTTGAAAGTTATGCAAAATTTTTAAGCTGGAGAAAAATAAAACGAGTTAAATGCTATAGTGGTAAGATGTAGAAATGGGAGAGCGAAGTAGATGTGGCTCAAGTGACTGAGCTCCTGCCTACCACACAAGAGGTCCCGGGTTTGGTTCTCGGTGTCTCCTGGAAAAGACGAGCAAGACAGCGAGCTGATGTGACAGACAGGCACAGGGAGCTGACACAACAAGAAGACACAAAAAGGAAAGACAATGAGAGACGCAACAAAGCAAGGAGCTGAAGTGGCTCAAGCAATTGAGCGCCTCTGTCCCACATGGGAGGTCCCAGGTTCGGTTCTGGATGCCTCCTAAAGAGACAACAAGCAGACACAGAGAGCACACAGCAAATGGACACAGAGAACAGACAGCAAGCACACAAAAAAAGAAATGGAAGGGTAGAACAACTAACTCAGCCTAAGGGAAACGTGGTGGAAGGTCTTCTTAGAAGAGGAGGCATCTAAAATTCTGGAAGGTTAATGAGAAATTTCCACAGTGGAGCAAGGTAAAACTAAAGAAGGAGATAGAAAAGAGTATGGTATATGGTAGGAATGATAAAGTAACACAGCTATAGATAATAGCTCATATATGTTGACCACCATTCTAGACATAAGATTCAGAGGCCTATGGTATTGTCCCTACCTTACCCACTAGGAAAACTAGACCCAAATGGTAAGTTATTTGTACAAGATCACACCACTTAAATAGTGGATAGATAATTTATGCCTAAATCTATCTGATTCCAAAAGGAATGTTCTTTTCAATATACTACTAGAACAGTAGTTACATGTCTGGTGGTTCTGTGAATTCCAATAGGACGCTTTTGCTGCTAAGGTTTACATACTAAAAATGTGAGAGCAGCTAAAAAGATAGATGATTAACCAATTTCCACATAACCACAGCTGCTGCTTACAGGATTCGCTGCAGTTAACAAGTATTATAAATAAACTATATAATATATAGAAAGAGAGAAATATTTTACTTATAAGGATTAATAAAAAAACTTTCATTCTATAATTTGTAAACATGTAGACAAAAGTCACAGATAATACATTAGCAATAGACAATATTACCTAAGAACCAATATAGAAGGCACTCCCTTTCACCCAGTGAGAAGTTTATCATTTAATAAGCCAAATTATGTGCCTTCCAATATTAAAGGTAAAGATACATGAATGCATTTAAATTCCACAGTATAGAAGGTATAAAGCAAAAACTAAACCTGTCTTCCTCCTGACCCATTAGATATTATACATGTTATACAAATGTGTATACATGTCTTCACAAAACACTTATATCCATTTCCACGCAAATAGGATCTGACTAACGTATTGTTGTGCAACATTTGTTTCCTTTAACTTAAAAATATATCTTGAGGGGAGGGGGTATAACTCAGTGGTTGAGCACCTGTTTCCCATGTATGAGATCCCGGGTTCATTCCCCAGGACTGCCTAAAAAAATAGTAATACATACGCACACACACACACACACATATCTTTATTTATCAATGGAATAGAACTGAGAGTCTGGAAATAAACACATACATCTATGGTCAACTGATTTTCAACAAGCTTACCAAGACCATTCAATGGAGAAAAAATAGTCTCTTCAACAAATACTGCTGGGAAAATTAATAGCCACATGCAAAAGAATGAAGTTGGACATTGGTGGGGATTGACTCAGATACCCCAAAAAAGACATGTTCAAGTCATAATCTGCATTCCTGTGTGTGTGAACCCATTTATAAATACAGGTACACCTCAGAGATACCACAGGTTGGGACCCAGGCCCCAACAATAAAGCAAATATCACAATAAAGCAAGTTACACAAATATTTTTTGTTTCCCACTGCTATTAAATGTGCGATAGCAATAAGTAAAAAAAAAAAAAAAAAAAAACGTACAGACCTGAATTTAAGAATACTTTATTTCTAGAAAATGCTAACCATCATCTAAGTCTTCAGCAAGTTGTAAAGTTTTTGCTGGTGGAGGGTCTTGCCTTGATGTTTATGGCTGCTGACTGGTCAGGGTAATGGTTGTGAAGGTTAAGGTGGCTGTGGCAATTTCTTAAGACAACAATGAAGATTGCCACATTAATCGACTCTTTTTTTCACAAAGATCTCTCTGTAGCATGTGATGCTATTTGATAGCATTTACCCACAGTAGAACTCCTTTCAAAACTGGAGTCAATCCTCTCAAACCCTGCTGCTACTTTATCAACTAAATTGATATATTACAAATCCTTTGTTATCATTTCAAAACACTCACAGCATCTTCACCAGGAGTAGATTCCATCTCAAGAAACCACTTTCTTTGCTCATCCATAAAAAGCAATTCTTCATCTATTCATGTTTTATCATGAGATTGCAGCAATCCAGTCACATCTTCAGGTTCCACTTCTAACTCTCGTTCTCTTGCTATTTCCACCACATCTGCAGGGGGTTACATCCCTGATGGCTGGAATCAATTTCTTCCAAACTCCTGTGAATATTGATATTTTGACCTTCTCCCATGAATCACAAATGTTCTTAATGGCATCTAGAATGGTGAATCCTTTCCAGAAGCTGTTCAGTTGATTTTGCCAAAATCCAGCAGAGGAATCACTTTCTAAGGCAGCTATCTAAAAATTACAAAATGTATTCCTTAAATGATAAGACTTGAAAGTCTAAATGATTCCTTGATCCATGGGCTGCAGAATGGATGTTGTATTAGCAAGCATGAAAACAATATCAATCTTGTTGTACATCTCCATCAGAGCTCTTAAGTGATCAGGTACGTTGTCAATGAGCAGTACTATTTGGAAAGGAATCTTTTATTCTGAGCAGCAGGTCTCAACAGTGGGCTTCAAATATTAATAAGCCACATTGTAAACAGATGGTGCTATCATCCAGGCTTTGTTGTTCCATTTATAGAGGAGGCAGAGTAGATTTAGCATAATTCTTAAGCACCCTAGGATTTTCAGAATGGTAAATGAGCACTGGTTTCAACTTTAAGTCACCAGCTGCATTAGTCCCTAACAAGAGTCAGCCTGTCCTTTGAAACTTTGAAGCCAAGCATTAACTTCTCCTACCTAGCTATGAAAGTCCCAGTTGGCATCTTTTTCCAATAGAAGTCTGTTTTGTCTATATTAAAAATCTGCTGTTTAGTGTCACCACCTTCATCAGTTATCTTAACTAGATCTTCTCAATAACTTGCTGCAGCTTTTATATCAGCACTTGCTGCTTCACCTTGCACTTTTAAGTTATGGAGATGGCTTCCTTCCTTAAACCTCAAGAACCAATCTCTGCTCGCTTCAAACTTCTCTTCCACAGCTTCCTCATTTCTCTCAGCCTTCACAGAATTGAAGAGAGTTAGGACCTTACTCTGGACTAGGCTTTGGCTTAAGGGAATGTTGTGGCTAGTCTGATCTTCTATCCAGATAACGACAAAACTTCTTCATATCAGCAATAAGGCCGGTTTGCTTTCTTATCATTTGTGTGTTCACTGGAGTACCACTTTTAATTTCCTTCAAGAACTTTTTCTTTGCCATTTACTTGTTTGGCACATGAAGCCTAGCTTTCAGCCCATCTTGGCTTTAGATATGCAATCCTCACTAAGCTTAATCATTCCCAGCTTTTGATTTAAAGTGAGAGATATGAAATTATTTGGCCTAATTTCATTATTGTTGTGTCTTAGGGAATAGAGAGGAGAAGGAGAGAAATGGAGGAACAGCCAGTCAGTGGAGCAGTCAGAATACACACAACATTTATCCATTAAGTTATATGGGCACAGTTCATAGAAACATCAATGATCACTGAACACAGATCATAACATATAATAATAATAATAATAAGTTGAACTATTCTGAGAATTAACAAAATGTGACACAGAGACACGAAGTGAGCATGTGCTGTTGGAAAAATGGTGCCGAAAGACTTGCTTGATGTAGAATTGCCACAAACTTTGAATTTGTAAAAAATGCAACATCTGCAAAGAGTCATAAAGCAAAGCACAATAAAATGAGGTGTGCTATACTATACATAATCAAACTTTTAAATTTCTGCCTTGTGAAGCATACAATGATATCATCATCTATAATCAATCACTTCACTTCTTAAATCTTAACTTGTTATTTCATTTGTACATCTCTAAATCGCACCTTAGGGTAGCGTCAAGAAATCAAAGTCAAGGGGAGGAAAAAACAGTTAAGCATAGAATACATAAAACACTTTTTGGTATGATTCTTAAAACTCAGATTCATGACTTCTCTAGATTATCTGTTTCTTTATAATAAAAGTAGAGTGTTACAAGACTTAAAAAATGTGACTGTGAAGAAATATCACATCTTAAAGCACTTCTCTTTTGCAACTCATAGATCATGATGCTCATTTCTTCAACTATGAGAACAGTAAGTTTAACAGAGAACAGAGACTGTTGAATCATTTTTGCCAGCAGCTAGTTTTAAAGTATTTCTTTAATTAAATGTGTCCAGAAAATCTCCAGCTAATTAAGAGTTGGTGTGAAATTAATCAAAGAAGACTCTATTAAAATAACAGATTTTTTTACATGTAACCATGCTTGCCAGCCACAGCAGTAGCAAAGCAGTGGCCAAAAGAGGCAATAGTTGCAATGGCAAAGAGCAGCTACAACTTTAATCAGGAAAGGTGTCAAGAAAAGAATTAAGGAATCATCGGTACTGGGTAGTCACTATAACCAATAGAGAAGGGAACAGCAATGTGGAGCAGCATGGAATGCCTGGGCACAAAAGCCAAAAGCAAGCAGTCTGATTTTTTCAAAGATTAATAGCCTACTGTATTAATAGTTCATGAGCCCCCTAATGCTTAGTTTGGGAACAAAACGTGTTGCCAACCCAAACACAGCTAATTGTTCTATTGTTACTAACAAAATCTTGCCCACAGTCTCAATTGTTTTTTGTCCATGAAATTGGAAATCCTTTCCTCTTTGATTATGCACCCAAAATACCTCTCACTTATTACTATCTCAACAAAAAATTAAATATCTTAAGTTGTTAATATTAAGTATTTGTTAAAATTAAAGAATTATAGCATCAAGTTCTGGATGACCATGTCATTCTGATACAAATACCGCTGATATTGCTATACTATGAGACTCGCAGCATCTTGTCCCCAGATATCAAGGAGTAGTGGCTCATGCAACACATTTTGAAGAAGCAACTGTGAACCTCAGAGAGTGCTAGAATCCTGGATAATTTAGGATCATTCAGATTTCTTCCTACATCAAAGAGAACATCAGTAGGATCTGTATATGTCAGGGTTAAGGAAGAGAACCCAAGGAAGGAACTCTTGGAAGGGGGAACAACTCCCTAAGGCTCGGATTCAGATCTTCTTGAAGAAGGTATGGTTTGTAGCATACTGGATAGGAGAGAAGTTTGCTGGGTTCCCGGGGCTAAAGCCACTCCACAGTTGCCAGGAAAAACAAAGTTCAGTTGGGTCATGGTTGCCAAGTGGGCACAGAGTCAGTGTGCCAGGAGACAACTCACAAGCAAGATAATGAAAGGCCACCAGACAGTACACAGTTCTACATCAAGAAGGCCACCACAAACAGCCTTCTGGGGTAAAAGCAGGCCAGGGCTGGCAGGTGGGCATTCAGAAAAAGAGGGGGCTTTAGAAGCCCACTCACTAGCAGTACAATGAGGTCTGAGATGCACAGCAGTGTACAAGTCAAGAAGGGACATAAAACAACCTTCCAGGATGTTGGAGGGCTAAAGCTGAAGGGCAGATAAACATAGGGAGTTGGGAAGTAAAAAGCCTGATCTACAGTAGGCCTAGGGTGCTTTGGTATCCTCAGCAAGGTGGTCACCAACCTGTCTGAACTATAAGCTTATCAAGAGACTGTGCTCTGGGTGCATGGCTGGGGCAGAATATCTCTTGCAAAAGTGCAGCAGAAGCAAGAAGAAACAAAATCGGTAGCACATTGGAAAAAGGAAGTTCTAGAAGCCCCTACCCTCCTGCATTGCCTCTCCAGCACTCTACTGCCAAGATTAACAGCATGCTCACTATAAACGAAAAATGCTTGAAGGCTCCAACCCATTATCACAGAACAGAAAATGAAAGAAGTAAGTTGAAACTGAAAGGCAATAAATGGATAACTGGCACAGCTTCTTAGAACCAAGAATTACCCATCTAAGAGCCCCAGGAATTTCAGGTCAATCTTTTTTTTTTTTTCCAAGGAAGTACCAGGGATTGAACTCAGGTCCTCGTACATGGGAAGTAGGCGCTCAACCACTGAGCTACAACTGCTCCCCAAGGCCAATTAAAAGGCAACAGTTTCCCCAAGGTCCATGAGTAAAACAGGTAGTACTAATTAAGTGGTATAAAAATAGGCATTGATATAAGAATAGACAAATAAATGCCACAAAAGAGAAAATCCTTAATTAATGGTAATGCATATGAAAAGTTAATATGTAATAGAGATGGTAAGTTCAATATCACTAGGAAAAAGCTGGATTATTTAAGAAATGAGCTTAGAAGAGATATCTAGCCAACTGAAAGAAAAGTAAAATAGTGCACCATCTGATATCCCATTCAAATATAAATTCCGGAGAAAGCGACGTAGCTCAAGTGATTGAGCTCCCACATACCTACATGGGAGGTCCCGGTTCAGTTCCCAGTGCCTCCTAGAGAAGATGAGCAAGACAGCGAGCTGGCGTGACAGGCTGGCACAGCAAGCAGACACAACAAGGAGACACAACAAAGCAGGGAGCAGAGGTGGCTCAAGCAATTGAGCACCTCTCTGCCACATGGGATGTCCCAAGTTCGGTTCTCGGTACCTCCTAAAGAGAAGACGAGCAGACAGAGAGCACACAACGAATGGACACAGAGAACAGACAGAGGGCACAAAACAACAAAGGGGGGGAATAAATAAATAAATCTTTAAAAATATATATATATAAATTCCACAAAAATTATTAAAAAGAATTTTTAAATACAATAATAATAATAATCTTTAAATATATAATCAAAACTGGAAACCTAAAATCTAGGTTAACTATAATTGAATATATTAAAAAATGTTTGGTAAAATATATAAAATATATCATAAGCAATTCTAAAATACGTATATGTATGTATAAAAATTTATGTGTGAACGTATGTAGGTTTGTATATGAATGGAAGTATTATCAATGTATGGATTGTATATATGCATTATACTTCCTAATTCTAGCTGCTCAAAGAACCTAGAAGCAAGTAACAATAAGAATACTTACTGTCCAGACAGTGATCTCTTTATCAACCAGGGTCCAGTCAGAAAATGAACTCTATACAGTAGTAAGAATTGGGAAGGTCTTATATAGAATTATTAACTATTAACATCGTATTAACTATTAAAATAGAATAAAAGAGAATTCAAAGGAATACCCTGGAGTTGAATGAGAGTATTTAAGGAGGAACAAACTTGGAAGGGAAGCCTCCCAAGGTTAAAGCTCAGATATCACTGGAGAACTGAGGCTGCACTTAAATGAGTTGCCCTGGGGCCACAGCTGATCTATAGTTGGAGGGCCAAAGTTGGTGGGCAAGACAAAGACTGGCAAGCAGAAAACTCTCTGCTGTGATACTAATAAGTAAAGGCTGAAGGCAGGGAGCCCTGGCAGAAACTGTTAACAAAATTTTCTAAAGGGTGAGCTCCACTAGGTGTCCCACACACACTCCACTGGCAATGCAGAGCAAACAGGAATGGACGGAATCACCTAAAACCCTATCTCCTGCAGTGTCCCTCCAACACTCTCTACTAATTAAGCTCATCCATGCCAGCTGGAAAAGGAGATCCAACAAGGCAACCAAGGGTGGATCTGGAGATAAGAGGTAGCTAATTGATAACTGGCACAATCTCTAATACCCTTTCACACTAAAAACAACCAGGGGTCTCTTTAAAGAAATGGCCAATTACAGGGATGGAACAGAATAAATTCAAGGTAAGCACTGAACATCTTGTTATGCCTGAAAATAATGAGTACCCTGAATAATATGATGGGATCAAATTACAGGGACACAGAAGCCATGATAAAGGAGCTCCTATTGGCCAAAGTTGGAAGAATTTAAACATTAAAATAATTAAGTACATCAATGAATTCTAAAATACTAGAAAAATAAATAGATACCAGTTATGAGTATATGAGTCTTTATGAATGACAGAGAGAAAGATAAGGAATAACGGAGGGTAACGGTAAATATGATGATAGAATTGTATAATTACTATTTTACAATCATCATGTAAAGTTTGGTTTATGCAAAAATCATCAAGGTGCAATTTTGATGAAGAGCATGATATTTTCATGACCTTAAAAAGTTTCTCCCAAAAGGTTGCCTATTAATTGCATCAAAGAAAAAAAATGAATAAATAGTTTGTGGTAGTCTGAAAAATGGCTCCCCAAAGATATCAGATCCTAATACTTGGAACCTGTAAATATCACTTTACTTGGAAAAAGGGTTTTTGCAGATGCGATTAAGTTAAGGGTCTTAAAATGGGAAAGGCAGGAAGAGTAGTTATTTAAGACTATTTCCTTGTAAGAATAAAGGAGTTTGTGAGATTTTTTTTTTTTTTTTTTAATTAGCCAGGTAGGCAATAAATGCCATCACAAGTGACTTTATAAAACAGTTAGAAGGTGATTTCACAGAGAGGAGAAGGAGAAGGAGAAAGAGATTTGAAGATACTAGCCTTGGAGAGAAGAGTGATGCAGTCAGTCACAAGCCAAGGAAGGCAAAAGCCACCAAAAGCAAGAAGAAGCAAGGAACTGATTCTCCCCTAGAGCCTCTGAAAGGAGCAAACTGGAAGGATCTAATACCTTATTTCAGCCCAGTGATGCTGATTTCATGCTAATGACCTCCAGAACTGTGAGAAAATAAATTTAGGTTGTTTTAAGCAATCAATTTTGTGGTAACTTGTTACAGCAGTCACAGGAAACTAATACACAGTGGAAAAACTGGACAATACCTTGACCAGGTAATACAAATTATCTGTGGGCAAATGGATATCATGTGCCTTCAGATGTGATACTTTGAGAAAGACACATTACCTATGTAGTATCCAGTAAGGAATAATACATACCCTGGCACTGAACAAGAGGAAACACCAGAGAAACCCAAAGTGAGTAACAGTCTCTAAAAAAAGTCAGGAGGGCAGTACCATTTCTATTGAATGGACCACCTAAATGTAAAATGGAGTTTTCTGCACTGCCCCCACCTTTTTGTATTGAACCTAGCTGGCTCCCTGGGGTGGAATACCCTAGTGGGGAAGGAATAAAAAAAAAGAGAGAGAGAGGGAATGATTAAACTGACCTGTTGTAGGACAGGAGGGGCCCAGAACAGAAAAGTATAAGGAAAATGGACACTGAGTGAGAGAAAGAATTTAAATAAATCATAGGTGCTGGGGAGAAAATTCTGCACAAACAGAGCAGATCAAGATTCCTGGAGAAGGAACACAGGAAAGGAAGTTTTCTTCTGAAGGTGAAACAATTATTTTTTTAAAAGTACGCTCTTAAAAATTATACCACATATCCATGGCAAGAATCAGATGAAGAGCTGGGAAAATTTGATCAATTAAACACAGGTTATTCTAAAGGTCTAGAATAAGTTGGACAAAACATCAAAAAAGAGCCTGAACACAAAGCCAATCAACAATAAAACCCTAGAAACTGACCTTCAGAGTTAACATGAGATAATCAGATGCCTAGAAAGCAGTAAAAAATAACAACGCATACTAAGAAACAGGAAGATATGGCTCAATCAAGAGAACAAATTAAAACTTCAGAGGAGATACACTATTTGGAAAAACTAATAAAAGAAGTTCAAACAAATCTAAATCAATTCAAAGGGATGAAGGAAAACATGAATAAAAAGATATTAAGAAGATAATTTATGAGCATAAAGAACAATCTGAAATTATTAAAAGAAATATAATGGAAATTATGGGGATGAAAGTCACAACAGTAGAGTTAAAAATACACTAGAGGTATACAATAGCAGATTTGAAGAGTCAGAAGAAAGAATCAGCAAACTAGAAAACAGGACAATCAAAATCATACAGGCAGAACAGAAAGAGTAAACAATAGGAAAAAAATTGAGCGGTGTCTCAGGAATTTTAGTGACAGTAAGAAACACAAAAACATTTATATGTCATGGGTGTCCCAAAAGGAGAGAAGAAGGTAAAGGGGCAAAAAAAATGACTGAGGAAACAATTGCCCAAAATTTCCGAACTCTTATGAAAGACATAAATATTCATGTCCAAGAAGCACAACGTACTCAAAATATAATAAATCCTAATAGACCTACTCCAAGACCCATACTAACCAGAATGTCAAATGCCAAAGATAAAGAGAGAGTTCTGGAAGTAGCAAGAGAAAAGCACTTCATCACATACAAGGGAACCTCAATAAGATACTGATTTCACAGCATCAGGAACCATGGAAGAGAGAAGGCAGAGGGATGATATATTTGAGATACTGAAAGAAAAAACCTGTCAGCCCAAAAATTTTTATACAGAAAAACTGTCCTTCAAAACTAATAGAGTTTTAAATATTCACAGATAAACTCAGAGTTCATCAACAAAAGACCTGCCCTACAAGATTTACTAAAGAGAGTTCTGCAGACTGAAAGGAAATGACAGGAGAGGGTAGCTTGGAGTACTATGAAGAAATGAAGTGAGGGTAACTAAAATGTTAAATACAAAACCAAGTAGGGCTGTATCCTCAATATACAACTGTACCCTTTAATTCCTATATAATTCAGAATACAATTGAACATGAAAAAGGCATATTTCCTGACAAAGGACATGCAAAATATAAAGTGGTAGAGTGAGGGGAAAAAAAAAGGAAAAAGAGAGGGATATGGAAGCAGAGAATGTATTGGCTACTGAAGCTATGTTGCTATCTTTTCCAGAGTGGGTATCACAATCCCAAAGTCAACAAAATTAAGGAATGAACAAACATAAGGGGGCCACGCAACTGTGGACCAAAGTAGACATTATTATTGTAGTAACAGAAGAACTTGTAAAACTGATATAATGATAGTGGTTATCAGAGGTTCTGACGGGAGGGGGATGGAAGAAGAGGTAGAACATGGAGTATTTTGGGGGTATTGGAATTGTTCTGCATGATACTGCAATGACGGATACAGGTCATTATATATTTTGTCAAAACCTATAAAATTGCACGGTGGGAAGTGTAAACCATAATATAAACTATAATACATGGTTAGTAGCAATGCTTGAATATTTGTTCATCAGTTGTAAAAACTGTACCACACTAATATAAGATGTTATTAATAGGGAAAACGTGAGAGGGGAAAGGTGTGGAGTATATGGAAGTTTCCTATATTTTCAATGTAACTCTTCTGTAATATAAAACTTCACTAAAAATAAAGTTAAAAAAACTTTTAGGGGGCGGATGTAACTCAAATGCTTGGGCATCCGTCTCCCATATGGAGGGACCTGGGTTGGATCCCCAGGACCTCCCGGTAAAATAAAGAAAAAATACAGAAGGCGCACCACCAGGCCCCGCCACCAGGCCTCATGTGCAGGTGTGCCTCCAGGCCCCACACACAGGTGTGCTATCAGGCCTCACCCGTGGGTGCACCACCATGCGTGGGTGTGCTGCACGCAGCAAGATGTAACAGGAGAATAACACAAGGGAGAGCCAAGGAACTAAGATGCACCGAAAAACCAGGAACTAAGGTGGCACAGGAGGCAGAATGCTTCTCTCCTACATCGGAGGTTCCCAGGATCAAATCCTGGTGAAGACAGGAGGAGAAGGATGAGAAGAGAGGGCAGGAAACAGACACAGAGAATTGCCCAGCGAATGGACACAAAAACAGCAGAAACAGGGGGGGTGGGGGTGGGGGTTAAAAATGGATAAAAAGTAAAATAAATAAATCTTTTTAAAAAGACTTAAAAAACTTGGTATCTTTCAAATTAGTGGTTTTAAATATAAGTTTTGTAATATAAATCACAGGGTGACCACAGAGAAAGAATTTTTAAAATATGAAGAAACAAACTAAGGAAAGGATTAGTAAGATACATCACAAAAGATGAACTATACAGAAAAGGAAATTGCAAGAAAAAAAGGAGACAAAAAAAGATATGACAAATAAGGACCAAAGAAGAAAATGGCTGAAATGAGTACTGACTTGATAGTAGTAACACTGAATGTTAATGGATAAAACTCATCAAACTAAAGATACAGATTGGCAGAATGGATTAAAAAAAAAACAAAAAACATGATCCAACCATATGATCTTTACAAGAGGCTCACCTTAAACGTAAAGACACAAAGAAGCTGAAAGTGAAAGGTTGAAAAAAGATATGCCTTGCAAATAATAACCAAAAAAAGAGAAAAATTGACTTTTAAGTCAAAAAGTATTATAAAAGAGACTTCTGGGAAGATGGAGAATTAGAAAGGCAAAGGGATCACTTCTCTTTGAGAAAAAAAATGGCTAGAGGACAGGCAGAGACCATCTGAAGGGCTGCCCTGGGACTCAAGATACCAGAAGGCAAGATACCACCCAGAAGAGAGAGAGACAAAGAAAAGGAGTCTCAGCTGGCTGGAAAAATCCCATGAGTAAAGCTGCAGCAGCAGAACCTGGCACCTAACCCCCCACCCTCGGAGCAAACAGCAGTCTGCAGACTGCAGCAGCTGTGGACTGCAGTGGCTACAGACTGAGGGGATTGCAGGGGTGCCCTTCTGCAATAAAAAGAGAGAGGGACACAGCCTACAGCAAATTCCAATATTGGACAGCAAACTTAGTCTGCTGCATTGGAGAGGTCCCACATTTCCAAGCCAGGTGGGGCTGCAACATTGTTTACACTAAGAGCCTACACGGAGATAAAGATAATTTGCCTTCTCAAACACCCTCCCTACTACCCTAAGCTGGTTGCTCAGGACAAGAGAGGGAGGAAGAGAGCAACTGGCCAAGGGAGGAGAGCAGCTTCTGATAAACTTTGTGACACTCGGCCAGCCCTGAGGACACTGCTTCTGTACCACCAGGTGTGGAATTATGCTAAATCCATTCCCACCTAGCACCCAGGGTCTGAGCTGAGAGGTGTGCCAAAGGGCACCATCTGCTGGCAGACGATAATAGTGCATGAAAAGGGAAAAATAATACTATACGAAAGAGGCAATCATGTGCCTTTACTATCCCCATTTCCAATGCCCTAGGAAAGTGGCCTGCACCCCTTTGCTGGGTCCTTAGCCCTAGCTTGAGAAATCTTAAATGTATAGAATAAGTTAAATCAAGAGTCAAAGAATAATGGTAGCACACAGCTATTTAACAGTAAAACCCTAAGCAAGAGAGAGAAATTGAACATCAGAGAAAACTCTGCATCATAATCAGATGCCTAGACATCAAAAAATATTACATTACATGCCATACTAAGAAAAAGGAAGATATGACTCAGGCAAAGGAACAAATCAAAGCTCCAGACAAGAAAAAGGATACATTTAAAAATACAACAGAGGCACATAACAGCAGATTTGAAATCATGGAAGAAAGAAAAATCAGCAAAGTAGAAGACAGAACAGCTGAAATAGAAAAGAGGAAAAAAAAAGAGAGAAAAGAATGGAAAAAATTGAGCTCAGGAATTGAATGTTAGCTCAAAGCACACCAACATATATGTTACGGGAGATCAAGAAGGAGAAAAGGGAAAAGGGGCAGAAAGAGTATTTGGGGAAATAATGGCCAAAAAATTTCTTCACTCTCATGAAAGACAGGAATGTATGTGTCCAAGAAGTAGAGCATACTCCAATTAGAATAAATCCAAATAGACCTACCCCAAATACATAACATACAGAATGCCAAATCCCATAGATAAAGAGAAAATTCTGAAATCAGCAAGGGAGGAGCAAAATATCACATAAAGGGGAACTCCAATATGACTTTGTGCAGATTTCTCTTCAGAAACCATGGAGGCAAGAAGGCAGTGGTATGGTATAATTAAGGTACTGAAAGAGAAAAACTAAACTGCCAAAAATCCTTTCCCCAGCAAAATTGTCCTTCAAATGTGACAGCGATTTTAAAATATTCACAGAATAACAGAAACTAAGAGAGTTCTAACACAAAAATCCAGCTCAGCAGGAAACATTAAAGGGAGTTCTACAGCCAGAAAAGAAAAGAGAGGAAGGCTTGGAGGAAAGTACAGAAGTCAAGACAATCAGAAAGGGTAACCAAAAGAGTAAAAAGATGGACAAAAACAAGATATGACATATGAAAGCCAAAGGATAAAATGACTAAAGTAACTAATGCCTTTATAGTAGTAACATTGAATATTAATGGATTAAAACCCAAATCAAAAGACATAGGCTCACAGAATGGATAAGAAAACATGAGCCAACCAGAGGCTGTCTGCAGAAGACTCACCTTAGACCCAAGGATGCATGCAGACTGAAAGTAAAACGTTGGAAAGATATTTCATGCAAATATAAACCAAAAGAGGGCAGGAGTACTTATACTGGTGTCAGACAAAACAGACTTTAAATGCAAAAAAGAGATAAGCGATGCAGAAGGCCATTATATATTAATAAAAGGGAAAACCATCAGAAAGAAGTAACAGTCATAAATATCTATGCATCTAACCGGGATGCCACAAAATATATGAGGCAAACTCTGGCAAACTGTAAGGAGAAATAAGACACTTCTGCACCTCAAAGGACTTTGTGAAGAGGGTAAAAAGGCATCCTACTCAATGGGAGAAAATATTTAGAAATCACACATCCAAGAAGGGTCTAATATCTAAGATCCTCATTGAAGAGATGCTAAAACTCAACAATAAAGAGAAAAATGACCAATTAAAAAATGGGCAGAAGACCTGAACAGATATTTTTCTAAAGAAGAAATACAATTGGGGAGACTTCCCGGAAGATGGCGGACTAGGAAGACACGGCAATCTCTTCTCCAGAAAAATAGCTAGAGGACAGGCTGAAACAGCCCCAAAAAAGATCTTCTAGGGTTGAGGACAGCAGGTAAAGGCTGCACACCACCCAGAGGAGAGAGGTTCAGAAGAGGGAAATCACAACGACAGAACCGTGAGTGGAAAATAGCAGCCTCTGCTGCTGCCGTCACCCTACCCCACGCTCTTTAGAATTCTCAGGCCTCTGGGCCTGCAACCACAGACAAAGGCGGCTCCAGGGATCTACCACTCCTGGAAGGGGGAAAGAGAGGGCCACAGCATTAGGCTGACTCAGGTTCTGACCTGTAAAATTGGGCTGCGGAACCCCACCGACCCTTCCACACGGCAGTTTGCACTGGGAGCCTAGGAAGGACTGGAGAAATCCGACCCTCGCAACCTCCCTCTCTTCAAGCCTGAACTAATTGTTGAGGATTCCACAGGAGAGGGGAGAGAGAGCCTGGGGTTGACCCTGCTTTGGACTCCCAGGTTTGGTCTGCCCTGTCCCGAGAGCCCTTCCAGACGGGTAGGGATGTGCCATTGTTTGCCTTGGAGCCTGCAAGGGGCTAAAGATATACAAACCTCCCAATCTCCTCCTCTACTAACAGGGACTGATTGTTGAGGATTCAAAAGGGAGTGGAAATATTTCCTAGCTGTGAAAAGGGGGGCGCTACGAGAGAAGTCTGGAGAACTGTCTCAAAAAGTTTGAATCACAGGGCTCTTAGCCCCCAGACAGGAAGCTCTATCACATTGATCTGGTCTAGTCACAACAAATAAGCTCCGACCAGGCATTGAATTGACAGCGGCCAACAAGCGCCATCTCCTGGCAGACTAAGGAAGTACACATAAGAAAATTAATAAGAGAGGCTTTTCCTGGCCTCTATAGCCTCCCTGCCCAAGGCCCTAGGAAACGACTCTACAACCAATTACTGGGTCCAGTGCCCAGTTTTGAACAACCAGCAGAACAATCCTAACAATCAAGGTTGAGCCAAAAATCAAAGAGCTGTGGTAATTCACAGCCTCTGCCACTAAAACCCCATAAAAGAGAAAGAGATAGAGCATCTAAGTAAAATACAAACTAACCAGATGCCTAAGCACCAGCAAAAAATTATGAGCCAAACTAAGAAAATAGAATGCATGGCCCAAGAAAAGGAATAGAGCAAAGTCCCACAAGAGATGCAGAATTTGAGAGAACTGATCAGTGAGATGAGCACAAATTTCCAAAATCAAATTAATGAGATGAAAGAGAATATAGTTAAAGAGATCAATAACATCAAGAAGTCTTTGAGCGAACGCAAAGAAGAATTTCAAATCCTGAACAGAAAAGTAACGGAGTTCATGGGAATGAAAGACACAATAGGTGAAGTCAAAAATACATTTGACGGGAAGCGGCTGTGGCTCAATCAATAGGGCTCCCGTTTACCATATGGGAGGCCCTGGGTTCGGTTCCCAGGGCATCCTGGTGAAGGCAAGCCCGCCCACACGGCGTGGTTACCTGACCCAGCGAGCACAAGCAGCAAGGGGGGGATAAATGAATAAATAAATAAAGTCTTTAAAAAAAAAAAAAAAAAATACATTTGAGACATACAACAGCAGACTCGAAATGACAGAAGAAAGAATAAGTGATACTGAAAACAGAGCAGCTAAAATTGAAGAGGGAAAAGAACAGAGAGAAAAGAATGGAAAAAATTAAGCAGGGGCTCAGAGAGTTGAATGACAACACAAAACGCAAGAACATGCGTGTCATGGGAGTTCCAGAAGGAGAAGAGAAAGGAAAAGGGGCAGAAAGTATTTGAGGAAATAACAGCTGAAAATTTCCCAACTCTCACGAAAGAAATGAACTTACATGTCCAAGAGGCACACCGTACCCCAATAAGAATAAATCCAAATAGACCTACACCAAGACACATACTATTCATAATGTCAAATATAAAAGATAAAGAGAAAATTCTCAGAGCAGCAAGAGAGAAGCAAACGATCACGTAAAAAGGACATCCAGTAAGACTTAGTGCAGATTTCTCTTCAGAAACCATGGAGTGGTATGATACAATTAGGAAACTGAAAGAGAAAAACTGCCAGCCAAGAATTTTTTATCCAGCAAAACTGTCCTTCAAATATGAAGGTGAATATAAAGTATTCACAAAGAAACAGAAACTACGAGAGTTTGCAAAAAAGAATCCACCTTTGCAGGAAATATTAAAGGAAGCCTTAGAACCTGAAAGAAAAAGACAGGAGAGAGAGGCTTGGAGGAGAATATAGAAGAAAGAAAAGCAGAAAGGATAACCAAAAGAGTAAAAAGAGAGACAAAAATTAGATGACATATGAAAACCAAAGAATACAATGGAGGAAATAAATAGTGCATTTTCAGTAATATCATTGAATATGAATGGATTAAATTCCCCAATCAAAAGATACAGGCTGACAGAATGGATAAAAAAACATGAGCCATCCATATGCTGATTACAAGAAACTCACCTCAGACCCAAGGATACAAGCCGGCTGAAAGTAAAAGGTTGGAAAAAGATACTCCACGTGAATAGTAAACAGAAAAGAGCAGGGGTAGCTATACTAATATCGGACAAAACAGACTTCAAATGCAAAAAAGTGATAAGAGATGCGGAAGGCCATTATATATTAATAAAAGGGACAATCCTCCGGAAGATATAACAGTCATAAATATCTACGCACCAAACCAGGGTGCCCCAAAATATATGAGACAAACTCTGGCAAAACTGAAGGGAGAAATAGACATTTCTACAATAATCGTCAGAGACTTCAACACCCCTCTCACATCATTAGATAGAACAACTAGACAGAAGATCAACAAGGAAACAGAGAACTTGAACAACATGATAAACAAGTTAGACCTAACAGACATATACAGAACACTGCATCCAAACTCAGCGGGTTATACATTCTTCTCAAGTGCCCATGGATCTTTCTCCAGGATAGACCACATGTTAGGTCACAATACAGCTCTCAATAAAAATAAAAAGATTGAAATTATACAAAGGACCTTCTCAGATCATAATGGAATGAAACTAGAAATCAATAACAGACAGGAAAAAAGTAAATTTGCAAACGTGTGGAAACTGAACAACACATTCCTAAATATTCAGAGGGTCAAAGAAGAAATTGCAAGTGAAATCAGTAAATATATTGAGACAAATGAAAATGAGAACACAACATATCAAAACTTATGGGATACAGCAAAGGCAGTCTTGAGAGGGAAATTTATAGCCCTAAGTGCCTATATTAAGAAACAAGAAAGAGCTAAACTCAAAGATTTAACTGAACAACTTGAGAAACTAGAAAAAGAACAGCAAACCAATCCCAAAGCAAAAAGAAGGAAAGAAATAATAAAGATTAGAGCAGAAATAAATGAAAATGAGAACAAAAAAGCAATAGGGAAAATCAACAAAACCAAAAGCTGGTTCTTTGAGAAGATCAATAAAATTGACAAACCCCTCGCTAGACTAACAAAGAAAAAAAGAGAGAAGATGCAAATAAATACAATCAGAAATGAAAGGGGAGAAATTGCAAATGACCTCACAGAAATAAAAAGAATCATACGAGGATATTATGAGAAACTATATGCCAACAAACTAGACAACCTGGATGAAATGGACAAATTCCTAGAAACTCATAACCAACCTACACTGACACAACTAGAAATACAAGAACTTAACAAACCAATCACAATTAAGGAGATTGAATCCGTCATCAAAAATCTCCCAGCAAAGAAAACTCCAGGACCAGATGGCTTCACAGGTGAATTCTACCAAGCATTTCCAAAAGAATGAACACCAATCCTGTTTAAACTCTTCCAAAAAATTGAAGAGGATGGAAAATTACCCAAACATTTTATGAAGCCAACATCACCCTAATACCAAAGCCAGATAAAGATTCCACAAGAAAAGAAAATTACAGACCAATCTCTCTCATGAGCATAGACGCAAAAATTCTCAACAAAATTCTTGCAAATCGAATCCAACGGCATATCAGAAGACTTATACATCACGACCAAGTGGGATTTATTCCTGGCATGCAAGGCTGGTTCAACATAAGAAAATCAATCAATGTAATACACCACATTAACAAATTGAAGGAAAAAAAACACATGATCATCTCAATAGATGCAGAAAAGGCATTTGACAAAATCCAACATCCTTTTTTGATAAAAATACTTCAAAAGATAGGAATAAAAGGAAAATTCCCCAATATGATAAAAGGCATATATGAAAAACCCACAGCCAACATCATACTCAATGGGGAAAGGTTGAAAGCTTTCCCCCTAAGATCAGGAACAAGACAAGGATGCCCACTGTCACCACTGTTATTCAACATTGTACTAGAAGTTCTAGCGAGGGCAATTAGACAAGACAAAAAAATTAAAGGTGTCCAAATAGGAAAAGAGGAAGTAAAACTCTCACTGTTTGCGGATGACATGATCCTGTATTTAGAAACTCCTGAAGCATCCACAACAAAGCTACTTGAACTAATAAATGAGTTCAGCAAAGTGGCAGGATATAAGATCAACACGCAAAAATCAGTAATGTTTTTGTACACTAGTACTGAACAATCTGAGGAGGAAATCAGGAGTAATTTCCCTTTTCAATAGCAACAAAAAGACTCAAATACCTAGGAGTTAATTTAACCAAAAAAGTACAGGACCTATATGCAGAAAACTACAAAACAATGCTACAAGAAATTTTAAAAGACCTAAACAAATGGAAAGACATTCCGTGTTCATGGATTGGAAGAATAAATATCGTGAAGATGTCAATCTTGCCCAAACTGATTTATAGATTCAATGCAATACCAATCAAAATCCCAACAGCTTACTTTACAGAATTAGAGAAGGCAATTACCAAATTCATCTGAAAGGGTAAGTGCACCCGAATAGCCAAAAGTATTCTAAAAAAGAAGAGCAATGTGGGAGGAATTTCACTGCCTGACCTTGAAACATATTACAAAGCTACAGTGGTCAAAACAGCATGGTACTGACATAAAGATAGACATATCGATCAGTGGAACAGAATTGAGAATCCTGAAATAAACCCTCACCTATACAGTCAACTGGTTTTTGACAAACCTACCAAGCCCACACTGATGGGAAAAAACAGTCTCTTCAACAAATGGTGTTGGGAGAACTGGATATCTATAACCAAAAGAATGAAAGAGGACCCCTATCTCACCCCCTATACAAGAATCAACTCAAAATGGATCAAAGATCTAAATATAAAAGCCAGGACCATAAAACTACTAGAAGAAAATGTAGGGAAACATCTTCAAGACCTTGTAGTAGGTGGTGGTTTCTTGGACCTCACACCCAAAGCACGTGCAACAAAAGAAAAAGTAGATAAATGGGACCTCCTCAAAATTAAACACTTTTGCACCTCACAGGACTTTGTCAGAAGGGTGAAAAGGCAGCCAACTCAATGGGAAAAAAATATTTGGAAATCACATATCTGATGAAGGTTTAATATCCAAGATATATAAAGAGATGTTACAACTCAACAATAAAAAGACAAATGACCCAATTAAAAAATGGGCCAAAGACTTGAAAAGACATTTCTCCGAAGAAGAAATACAAATGGCAAAAAAACACATGAAGAAATGGTCAACATCACTCATGATTAGGGAAATGCAAATCAAAACTACAATAAGATATCATTTCATTCCTATCAGAATGGCCACTATTAAAAAGACAGAGAACCACAAGTGTTGGAGAGGATGTGGAAAGATAGGAACACTTCTTCACTGTTGGTGGGAATGCAGGATGGTACAACCACTATGGAGAACTCTTTGGCAGTTCCTAAAGAAGTTGAATATAGACTTTCCATGTGACTCTGTAATATCACTACTGGCTATATACCCAGAAGAACTGAGAGCAGTGACACGAATAGACATCTGCACACCGATGTTCATAGCCACATTATTCACCATTGCCAAAGTTGGAAACAACCCAGGTGTCCATCAACAGATGAGTGGATAAACAAACTGTGGTCTATTCACATGATGGAATATTATGCAGCTGTAAGAAGAAATGAAGTCATAAAGCATATGGCAACATGGATGAACCTGGAGGACATTATGTTGAGTGAAGCAAACCAGACACAAATGGACAAATACTGTATGAATGCGTTACTATGAACCAAATATATTGTGTAATATATTGTTCGATTCAAAAAAAAAAATTTATATGTATCCATTACATTTAATTGAGAAATGTATATATTTATTCATCTGTGTTTACTTTTTAGTTTTTAATTGTTTATATTTTCAATTATTAAATGTACAAAATAAAGTTTAAAAAAATGTTAAAAAAAAAGATGTAGCCATTTATAAGCCTCTCCCCTGTAGAATAAGGAACCTCCTCATGTGCATTCAATTAAGATTAAAAGGGTTCCTGGCTATTCCTAGCTCCCTCCCTATTCCCCTGGAACACTCCAATCCTTCCAGAAAAAAAAAAGCCTTTGCAGGGCTTTACCCCTTGCTGGGAGGTAACTAATGGGATGCAGCCCCCAGGGTAGCCCCAATTCATGTCTTGTCATGGCCAGGGCTTCTCTGGCCCCTTAGCTCCATACTTAGAAGCTGCCCAAGGATTTTCCTGGAGGAACAAAACTGGAGGGTCCTGCATGAGGTTTCTGCCATGGACACTGGGAAGTTGTGTATAGGTGATTCCAAAGGCAGGTCTTTCCCTAAACTAAGCTGTGTTTAAAATTCTCTCTTCTATTCTAATCTGTGCTTAAATTTGTGCGTAACTTTTAAATCTGTGTTTAACCTTGTCAGTTTGCTTGTGCCTAGGAACTCGTAAATCAGATTTGGGGTCACCCGTTACAAATTGGATAATAGTGAAAGGTAACCTAAAATTGAGTCTTTGCCAATACTGGGAAGCAGCTGTGGCTCAACTAATTGAGCTCCCGTGCACCATATGGAGGTCCCAGGTTCAATCCCCGGGACTTCCTGGTAAAAAAAAAGAAAAAAGGCATCCGAGACCTGCGCAGAGACAGAGGTGCAAGCCTCCACGTGGCGAAGCAACACACCAAAAAGATGATCACGCAACCAGATAGAAAAAAAAAAATGTCAGTACTATCTTGCAATTGAATCTGATGTATAAAAGAAATCACAAGTGGGATTGGTTCAACTGCTGGAAAAGCAGAAAAACTGAGCAACACTGTTACTAATAAAATAGCTTTAGTTGCTTAGTTAATAAACAAAAGTGCCCAATTCGTTCTAAAGTAAAAACTTAACTAGAAACTTAACTAAGAGTTAAGATCTTATATAGATATCTTTTATTAGAAAACAGCAAAAGCTGAAATTGCCATAACTGGGTGGATATTAGCCTAGAACTTACTACTATGATGGTAATCTTACACTAATTTACCTTTGTATATGGTTACTTCAGGTCTAACCACACCCTTGCTTATGCTTGCTATAGTAATGGTAATTATAAACTAAACTTACCTTTGCTTATGGTTATTTCATGACAACTTCTGATCCCCATGGCTCAGGGGAAGGCAAATGTAAGACACCCCTGTCTCCTGTCCTTCTGCTGGTTATTAATTGCTCTGCTTTCTCTCATGACTCCTGATGTGGACTAGATTGCTGCCTAGTGGAATTCTCGACCCTCAGGGTTGGACATCCACTCTTCCAATCCAGCGGCCACCAGAATCCTGTTATCTCTGAGGAATGGGAAGTGGGGAACCCCCACCTTCAGTGTTTGATGTTCCTAAAAGCAGCAAGTCATGAGCAAAAGGAGTTTCCCTGAGACTTTAACGACCTCAGTGAGTATACATAGGAATCAGTATTGCTCATCCAAGGTCTGTCAAAGTCAAAATGGGAAATAAGCAAAGCTCTGAAGTAAAGGAAAATGCTGTCAATTTTATTTTAAAGCATTACGAACAATTTGCTTATAAGCCAATAATTAAAAGGAACAAAATTCTTGTGTAAAACTGCATGGTCACAGTGAAAATTAAAGTAATTAGAAATAGCCTTCAAAAAGATCTTTTGACTAAAACATTATTTTATAGTTAAACTTATTTTATAAAAGAATGAAAATTACAATATCGGTGAGTTGTGTTTCTGTCTAACTCTGTGTCTGCCTAAGTGTATATCTTCATATAGCGGGACGGTAATATTGAATTAACAAATGAAAATTCTTAAAATAGCTCTATTCAAATTGTGAAATTAAATATGCACTTATATATGTGAATAAGTATTCCTGGAGCCCAAATTAGGCTAAGCAGAATGGAAAAGTCATATAGAAATCTTTTTTTTTTTTTTTTTAAGATTTTTATTTATTTATTTATTCATTTATCCCCCCCTTGCTGCTTGTGCTCGCTGGGTCAGCTAACCACGCCATGCGGGCGGGCCTGCCGGCGGCCTCGGGAACCGAACCCGGGGCCTCCCATATGGTAAACGGGAGCCCTACTGATTGAGCCACAGCCGCTTCCCAATGAAATATTTTTTTTTATTTTATATTTATTTTTTTCTTTTACTGGGAGGTCCCGGGGATTGAACCCAGGTCCCTCCGTATGGGAGACAGATGCCCAATCATTTGAGCCACATCCGCCCCCTCAGAAATCTGAATATAGAAACGACTGGGAAAGAAAAAAAGATTTTCCTGAGCTCTTTGACCTACCCAGTTCCCAGGGCCTTCACTTTGCAAGAGCTATGAGAAAGAGGCTGGGTGTGGCATATTAAAACTCTTTATCTTCTAGGCTGAGGAATTAAGAATCAGTTTGTCTTGTAATTCTCCAGTTTAAACCATTTAACAGCCTTAAAATAAGGGTGGTTAATAATCCTATTACCAAATTGTACTAAGTGATGGAAAAGTCCTTGAAAGCTTCTTTTCTAAATTAAAATTAAAACAAATCAAACAATTATATTTCAGAACCTAGCAGTCAGTATGTTTTTAAGATTATTCACAGTTTTAAACTTTTATTAAAGAAAAGAGGTTTTAGCCTCCTATAAATGAAGGATAAAGAACATTCCTTGTATAAACTACAATTGTTTCAATTTTATTTAGCTTGGTTATTATCTCCCTAGGTATACTGAGTGCCAATTAAATAAATTAGCATTATGTATTAAATCTTTAAGGTGATGAAAATTTTACGTTCATGTTTAATGAAATTAAAGATAAAGGTATATTTCATTGGTTGCCAACTGTAATTTAATAAGCTTATTTAAAAGTAAAGTAGTCTAGGTGGTTATAGTTAATAATGAGTCTATAAAAGCATCTTATAAATTGAAGCATTTAAATGGATAATTCCAGGAAGCCATTATTAATTAGAACCTAAATTGATAATAATTTTATTAGTCAGCCAAAGGGGTGCTGATGCAAAGTACCAGAAATCTGTTGGTTTTTATAAAGGGTATTTATTTGGGGTAGCAGCTTACAGTTACAAGGCCCTAAAGAGTCCAACTTAAGGTTACTTCCTAACAAAGTCTGCTGCCATGTGTTGTAGCAAGATGGCAGGCGATATTTGCAAGGGTTCAGCCTTCCTCTTTCCTCTTAAGGCTCCATGGGCCCATCTTCTTCCGATCCCATCTGTAGGCTGGCATAGGGTTCAGCTACTCTGTTCTCTTCAGCTGCAAACTATTAGGCAAATGGCTCATTTCTCTCCAGGGCCCCAAGATCAAGTTCTCTCCTCTACTGTGTCTATTGAGCTCTCTCTATTCCCATGTGTATCTTATTCTGTGTTCTTCTTGAGTGAGTGTCCATTTATATAGCCCACCAAAAAGGCAGGGATTCAACCCTGCATGCCCTAATGACATAGTCAAATCAAAGCCCTAATCTTGACATAATCTTAATTTAATCAAGTAAACATAAAGACTTTGAATTTAAGTCAATCAAAAGGTATCCTGCCCAGAGAAACAAACCAATTTACAAACACAATACTTCTCTTTTTAACAGGAAAACCTGTCAGAGGCCCCCTCAATCTCCATATTAAAGTGGTGGTAAGGAAAGAAAACCTTGATTCCATTGGGAGTCTTCAGTTTTCATAAAATAATTGAGAAAGTAGTTTTTCCTGAACTGCTGAGGTAAAATATCTGTTAATTATCATCATGGTTAAGGTGTAGAAGTAAAAAGCAAGTACTAAAATAGTTAAGTTCATTTGATACGTTTTACATTACACTGGGAGTGTTTAGAAAGTATATAAAAAGTTAAAAATTTTCAATATTGTCACACTCTCTTGTGCATTCAAATCAGGCCTTTAGTACACTGCATTGTGCCTCTCCATTTGAGTTATTGACTAGGCTGGTCACTAATACCCCTAAAACAAAGAATCTACTACATCTCTGAACATGATCCTGAAGTCAATGGAGAGTACGTTGCAGTTTCAGACTCCTGCAGGAGTCAGCAATGGCTCAACATGGCCAGATGTACATTGGACATTACCTGAAGACTGGCTCTGTTTTATACTGCCGAAATGTGCTATGCACCAGGCTGGTAAAACACTGGAGCCTTACCTTTCTAGCTTCTTTCTAGGATCAACTGTGCTGCAGCATGCTGGCTGTGTGAAGGGCATACCAAGTGAAGCAATGACTAGCAGAGTGATATAAGTAGAACTTAAACACAGGTGGCATTATGGCCTGCACCCATGGAGAGATAACATGTATCGTATTGCAAACCTCATACAGAAACTTGTGCATTGATTAGTGCATTGATTAGTACCTATATACCTGATGATTATGATGATATCTTTTCTATTCTAGATCATATGCAGAGGGATATTGAACATGTTAAAAATCGTGGTAAATTTAATTCATTTTCTAATTAGTTAATAAATGTGCCTATAAGACAAAAGAATGGCTCTTTTAAGTACTGTCTTTATTTTGCTTGCCATATGCTTGTCTTTGTTGTTGCCTAGACTGTCTTTGTGAATTACTGTCTAGGGTAGTGCCTCTCTTCACAGCTTTCCTAGATGTCCTAAGCATAACCACTGCTGTGGGAACTGGGGTTGGCAGTTTAACCCAAACCCAGCAGTTCTACAACAATCTCTCCCTAGAGTTAACCAACAACATAAAAGAACTCAAGAAGGAATGCTGTTTCCCCTCAACTGTTGGAGGATGCAGCCTCTGAAAGCACCTGGCCTTTCAACTCTTATGGTCCAGTATGTCATAGCTGGCCCCCCTTTTGGGGCCCACTTACCACCATCTTATCCTTTTAGTGGGACCATGTATCTTCAAGTTTCTAATTAAGTTTATTTCTTATAGAACCAATGCCTTATTAATCATGTAGAGATTTCATCCAGTTCCAACCAGTTTGCCGGACCTGTCTTCCCTCAACCACAAAAGAATAGCTAGAGGGTTTTACATCTTGTCAGGTAGTGTCTATTCCCCCTAACCAGAAGCAAGTAGTTACAGAAGAATAACCACTGCCCTTCAACACCACCTTAAGAATAAGGGTGTAAACCCTCTGAGGGGGGAGCTGAGGCAGGTTAGTACAAGTGAAAAGGGGAAGGACGCTGGCCTGGCAGACAACATGGCTGACAAAGCACATGACTATGAGACCCTAGCTGGAAACCTCCTGAGAAGAAGGCTGCCAGAAAGACACTACAAGATCCTGGCATGACAATCTCATCTGGAACAAGAGGGAAAGCCCCAGATATCCTCAAAAGGCCAAACCATTGGCCCCCTGAGAAATGACAGGTGGGGCAACCAATCAGAACAGCAAACAGACTTTAAAAAGCCCTGACCTGGGGTCCCACGCACGCAACTCACCCTGCAGTACACCCATGGTCCATGCCTCAAACCATGTACTTTTGTTGTTTTCTTGTTTCTTAATAAACTCATTACTCCCTTGCCTACCCTATGGTGCGACCTTAAATTCTTTTATGTGACGTAAGCCAAGAACCTAAAGGTCCAAAAACCAGAGCCATCTCGTAACTCTTCCTTGCCTCTTCCTACCTTCTGGTGGTGATCATTAATCCTTGTTGCTGCATGGTTTGTAGATAATCAACTCTAGTCTCTGCCTCCATATTCACATGGCCTTCTCCCCTGTGTGTCTCTGTCTCCTCTCCTTATAAAGACAGTAGTCATACTGGATTGGATTAAGTGTCCACCCTACTCCAGTATGAACTTAACTAAGTATATATGCAACAACCCTATTTCCAAATAAGGTTACATTCTGAGGTACTGGGTCTAGGATTTCAAAATATCTTTCTGAGCAACACAATTCAACTCACATACCTCTTGACCTGCAAAAATACAGAGACAAGTTATCTTCCCCCTACACATTCCGTTCAACATACATCAGTGAGACAGGCAAGGATGACTGCCATAAACATTCCTGTACAAAAAGGAGGAAAATGGGAGTCACAAAGGAGATAAGGGTCCATTGCATGTCTGAAATCCAGCAGGGCAAATGTTAGAAGCTCTTTGATTAGGTCTGGGCCTCGAAATAATTCTCCAGGGCTCTTGGTTCCACCCTCTGGGCAACTGGTTCTGCCCTGAATCAAGTCTCTTTTTCAATGGAAGATAACAGTATTTGCACTGAGTAGTTTTCTTAGCCTGCTTCCCACCAGGAGGATTTTGGGGATCAAAAGTCCTTTTTATTTTCTAGTGCCTGTCTCTTTCAATCCAAGCTGGCAATGTTTCTGCATATATAATTCCTTTAAAGAGTAAGTGGATCTCCTGTGAATTTTATTGGGGTCTGCTCCATTAGACAAAAGCCATACATACCCACAAATCTCTTCAAGATAAGCCATTTTCTACCTTTGGTTTCTGCTAGGATGGCTGAAGCTTAAGCTTCCTACTATTTGAGAGGATCTGTGAGGCATGACCTTAATCCTTTCACAGGGACTTCTGTTGGACAGAAAAGTATTCTAAAGCTTCACCTTTAATCTTTCTGAGGTCTTAACAAAAGATTTTATAATCACACACTGTGCTTCACCTTTAGACCATCTTTTCCTGGCATATCTTGGATTTGATCTTTGCTCAGAAATCAGTTCTTAATTGCAACATCATTTGTGTCTGGAGAGGCTGAGCACCTTTCAAAACAAATCCTAGGTCCCTCTTGTTTCACAATCCATCTTTAATTTCCTTCTCTCTTCCCACATTTTATTATAAGAAGAAAATCATGTAGACTATAAATGCTGTGATTGAAATCTTCTTAGCTAGACTACCAGGTTCATTAGGTATATTTGGGGTACATTTTCTACTTCCCACAAAACTGTAGGTAACAGTGATAGTAGTGTTCTATAGCTGGCAACTTTATAACAAGGATCCCCCCCACCCTGCTTTCCTACATTTTCCAGTAACATGTACTTATTTTTCCCACAAACCCTCACCCACAGCCTTATCAAAGACGATGAAGCTTCTATTAATAGCTTCTTCAAGGCACTTTAGGCACACATCAATTCCAAAGCCACTTACCCACATTTTTGAGTTTTGTTACAATAGCAACCCACTTCCAGGTCCAAAAATCTATTAGGTAGTTATTGCTTTTAATAAAGTACCCCCAAAACTTAGCTTAAAACAACGAATATTTATTACCTTACAGGGTTTCCAAGGGTCAGGAATACAGTATTGCGTAGTTCTACATCAGGGCCTCTCATAAGGTGGTTTGGTTTGCTAAAAGCTGCTGGGAGCAATATACCAGAAATGGGTTGGCTTTTATAATGAGAATATATTAGATTCAAAGCTTAAAGTTCTGAAGTCAAGAAAAAGTTCAAGCCAAGGAATCCTCAAAGATGCTGCCTCACCAAAGATTGGCTGCAGGTGGGTCTTGTTGCTTCAGTTTCTGGCTGCTGCATCTGTGGCTTCCTCTCTCCTGGGTTCCCCTGAGCTCCTGGGTTCCTTCTCTCCATTCCTGAAGCTTTTTCTCTGTATGTCTGCTGCTTTCAGTCCTCCATTTATAAAGGACTCCAGCAAGAGGACCAAGACCCACTCTGAGTCACATGTCATGAAGTAATCCAATCGAGTCAAAAGGTCCCACACCCACAGGTAGCTTTAAGAACATATTTTCTGAGATCCACAAAAAGCTTCAAACTGTCACACAAGGTTATAGTCAAGCTGTTAGCTAGGGCTGCAGTCATGAGAAAGCTCAACTGGGATGAAGAATCTGCTTCTAAGTTCATTCACATGGTTGTGGCAGGTCTCAAATTCTTATTGGCTTTGGCTATAAGTCCCTGTCCTTCACCATACGGGCCTATTCATAGGTTGCTGGAGTGTACTCTCCACATAAAAGCTGGTATCCCTTAGAGCAAGTGATCCAAGAGAGAATGCAAGAGAGGGAAAGAGCAAAAACACGCACACTCCCAAGAAAGAAGCCACAGTCTTCTGTAACCTAACCTCAGAAACAATTTACCATCACCTTTGCCTTATGTTATTGATCACACACACCAACTCTGGTACAATGCGGGAAAGGAATGCACAATGTGCAAATTCCAGGAGACAAGAATCAATGGCAACCATCTTCAAGGCAGGCTACCATGAAAGGTATGGTCCAAATATTCAACAAACTAAAATGTGACATGAATTCAATGCACTGATGTAGTAAGGAAAAAAGACTCCACTTAAAACATTTTTCTTATGTTGGCACAGTAGTTATCACAAATCTTGGAGAACAAACTGTAACTGTGGTATAATTACCTGACTCTACAAGGAATGTTTGCATAGTCATAACAATATAAATGTTATGAAATTTATTAAATGCCAGCTTTGAGTATCATCCTATAGATTAAGCATGGAAGGCTTAATTATGATTACTGAATAGAATATAAATGTTGTCATCTTTGATAAATGTTAAAATAAGAGAAAAGATTTCAAAAGTTAAGTGTTAGAACGAGCTGAACAGGTAAATAGAAGGGCAAAATGCTACTAGATTCATCTTAGAAAGACATATAATATTGTCCACACTTATATAGAATAAGAAATAGAGAAGTAATCAACAGAGGAACTAGAAATATGATGTCAAAATATAAGCAAACAGGATGGTAAGCTAAATCCTTCCTCATTAGAGTAAAAGAAGTCATATATGCCTAAAGTTGTTAAATCAAGAAGAAATGGTATAAACATTATTACAGGTATGGAAATAAGCATTTGAGAAACTTAAAACAGAAAAGACTAAAACTCAGTTCTCTGTAGGATCAAAACTGAGTAGGAAGAAATGTAAAGCACTGTTTTGTGTTCTGTTTTTCTTTCTTTTTTAGTGGTATGTCTGTTTCACTTTGTATTTGTCAGGGTTCTCTAGGGAAACAGAATCAACAGGAGATATCTGTCAATAAAATGAGATTTTATAAGAGTCTCTCACGTGACCGTGGGGATGCACAAGTCCAGGTTCTGCAGTCAGGCTGCAAACCAGGGCCATTGATGAAAGTCCAGTGAAGGTCCTTGATGAGTTTCTGGGACTGTTTCTGGGTTGGCTATCCAAAGACAAGCTGGGAAATTCTCTCTGAATGTTGAAATCACTTCCCCTTTTAAGGCATTCAACTGATTGGATAAAGCATCACTCATTGCTGACGGCAATCTCCCTAACTGATGTGGATGTAATCAGCTATCATTGCAGTAAACTCACTGGTGACTGAAGTCCATAAATGTCCTTGTATTGCAATTAGCCCAGTGCTTGCTTGACCAAACACCTGGGCACAATTACCTGGCCGAGTTGACACATTAGCCTAACTATCGCACACTTTTTTTTGTTTTTTTTGAATTTGGAATCATTTTTAATATTTAAATACAAAAAGTGAGCCTGACTTTTGTCTGTTTCAAAAACGATGTGCATGCCCCTCCCCAACATCTCATCTTAAAAATAAAAAATTTTTAAAAAGTCTTTAATGGTCAGGGGTACCTCCCTCCTCCTGATATCTGTTCCTAACTCACAATGGGATAGCAGGGAATATTCTGCTTAGGAGCAATTTAGTGAAAGAGGTGGGGTGGCCAGAGTTGGAGTAACTGTCTGCATTGCTGTACTCTAGTATCAGAGGATAGAAATAAGTCAGGACAGTGTGGAGGGCAGAGTTGCAAGTTGGGAATCTCTGAGAAAGTAGGAAGAATTCTCCCCACTAGGTTTCGATAGTTCAATGTGCCAAAGTTAAAAAATAAAATAAAATAAAAAATTCCAAATCAGAAGTTCAAACACTATTCAAATTTCTCCCACCAAAGCTGCTCAAACATAGCAGTAACAATTTAGATCTTTCCAGGAAGTGAAAGTAGAGCCCCTGGCATTCCTCCTTGGAATGGACCTGTCTTGGGCCCTAGAATTATCTGCCACTGCTGCAATTGCTGCTGTTGCTCCATTTGCAACTTCTCAGTCTCAATGTCTGTTTTACTTTGATTTTAAAAGTTATTCAAATATATAAAGGATACTAATGTTGGTAGTATAAATTGATAAAATTATTTGAAAACAATAAGGCAATATGCAACAAAAGGAGCCAAATATGCGTATTCCTTGACCAAGCAATTCTGCTCCTATTAATTTACCCTAATTATATGACTGTACATATGCAACAACAATGTACAAATAAGGATGTTAACTATATCCTTTGTTGTTTATAACAGCAAAAAGCAATATATCAGTAAAAGACTGGTTAATAAATCATGATACCTACAAAAACTGAAACATACAAAATTTTATAATGCAGACTCATTTTAATGACATGAAAAGACAAACTCAATATACTGTTATATACAAAATGTTACAAAACTATATATAGTAAGATTCCATTTTTGAAGTTTATATGTACACATGGGTAAAGAGGTATGCTAGTCACCCAAATGGGTGCTGATGCAAAGTACCAGAAATCTGTTGGTTTTTATAAAGGATATTTATTTGGGGTGAAAGCTTACAGTTACAAGGTCCTAGGGTCCAACTCAAGGTTCCTTCCTTACCAAACTCTGTTGCCATGTTTTGAAGCAAGATGGCGGGCAATGCCTGCGAGGGTTCAGCCTTCCTCTTCCCTCTTAAGGCTCCGTGGGCCTAGCTTTTTCCATCTCAGCTGTAGGCTGGTATAGGTCTCTTCACAAGATCAGCTGTAAACTATCAGGCAAATGGCTCATCTCTTTTCCTGGTCCTCTGCTGTGTCTATGAAGCTCTCTCTCTTTTCTCACATATCTGCTTCCATATTCTCCTTAAGTGAGTGTCCATTTATATAGCCCACAAAGGGGGCAGGGACTCAAACTGAGTTTCACCCTACTGGTGTCAAATCAAAGCCCTAATCTTAACATAATTTAACCAAAGACATCTCAGCTGAATCTAAAACAATCAAAGAGTATTTTGTCCAGAGGAACAGACCAGTTTACAAACATAATCTCTCTTTTTTGGAGTTCACAGATAATCTCAAACTGCCACAAAAGGTATACACATTCTGATGTCTGCACACACACACATACACACACGTGCATGCGCACACACAGTCTAAATGAATATGCCAAAATGTTAAACCTTTTGGAAAGTGGTATTAAAGATGAATTTTTATTAACATTTTAAAACATATTTTGTTTTATTAAATTACTTGCTTATTCTTCTTTATAATCTGGGAAACGATGTCTAGTTTGAAAAATAATGTACACACACTTTGGCTCCACAATTCCACATGGAGAAACTGACTGCAAAAAGTAACATAAATATAAAGCTGTCCATCTAAGACTGTTTATAGTAAAGTTATAGGGAAAAACATGAAATACTACTCTATACTCTATTATACAGGTCCAGTCAGAGGACCAAAACCACTTTAATTATTTTAACAAACAAAATTTAATTTAAAAAATTCTTAACGAGGTATTTGAAAAAAACTGATAAGGCATAAAAGGAACACCAAGGTATCACAGAGTTAACTGCAAGAAGCAACTACTATCGCTTGTTCTGGGGAAACAAAAGAATGAGCTGGACTATTAAAGGTTAGAAGTGTGGAGAAGAGGCCCATGGAGCTGAAACTGAGACCAACCTCTTAGGACAACCCTCTGATACTGGTGTCTACTGGGACATGGAGAGAGAGGATAAACGATATAATGAGGCTAGTTCAGAGGATGTGGAAAAACTACAAACTGAAATCAGCTGCTGGTACTGAAATAAATTACTGCTGCCAGACTAAGGAAACTTGCTAGTTGATGCTGAAAGGAAGTGAGCAGGAAAAAACTATTCTCTTCTTTTTCCAGCCTTCCAGCATCCCTCTAATAACAGAAAACCAGCTGGCAAAAGAGACTGGCAAAAAGGAATAGAAGGGTGAGTTTCAACCTAAGAGAAAATAGCTTTATTAACCAGTAAAAATACTAATAACACCAAATAATAAAGCGACTACCAACTACTGGATGCTTAGTATGTATAAATGCTTTATAAACATCACCTCATTTAATCCATACATTATTATGGCCATTTTAAAGATAGGACAGAGAGGTTCATAAAGGGTAAGTCAGTTGATAAGGCTATATAGGTAGTAAACAGCAAAGGAGAAATTCAATTCTAGGTCCACGCTCTTTTAACTAATTAAAAACAATCCAAAGATCTATCCAGAAGATTGAATGCCAAGTAAAACATGGTAAATCCATACATGTTACCCTTAAAAAAAAAAATTCCAGGAAACAATTTATTGACATAGAAAAGTACTCCCAATAAGAATGTGATAAGTTAAAAAAAAGTCAGGGGAGTAGATGTGGCTCAAGTGGTTAAGCACCTGTTTTCTACATGGGAGGTCCCGGGTTTGGTCCCCAGTGCCTCCTAAAAACAAAAGAGCAGACAACAAGCAAATAAATGAAAAAACCAACTCAGGGGAGCTGATGTGGCTCAGTGGTTGAGCACCAGCTTCCCACATACAAGGTCCCAGGTTCAAAAAACAAAAAAAAAAAAAAGTCAACTTATGAAACAGTATATATTGTACAACTTTTTAAAATTAATGTGTACATATACAAACCCACACTGAAAAAAAGATTGGTAGGACATAATTCAAAATATTACCCATACGTACCATGTTTATCTCTTGAGTGTTTTTTGGTGATGGTGATGTTTGTTGTTTTTCTTTGTATTTTTCCAATTTTTTCTATATCAAATCCATAACTAAATCCTATCAAATATTTTTTTTTTATTTGACTGGTCTCAGATACACCAGGAATCTAGCAGTGTGATTCAACCAATAACATATCCAGTTCACCATTCCAAAATGTCCATATTTTAGATTAGGTGCTTCAAACTAACCATTCATACCATGAGAAAGGTGTCAGGGAAACATAAAGTATAGACTTTAAAAAAAAAAAAAAAAATCAAAGATTTCAGGACCATAAGAATAATTCAGCATCATCTTTTCTTATGTTCCTACTAGTTTGTTTTTTTTAATTTGTTTGAATGGCTGGGATTTTTATTGTACTATTTTCATGGAAGGGAGGAATAAATGTACTTTGAGTTAATGAAGCTATAACAAGAATATGAAAAAACAACTTAAAAGTGTTTAATGAATGAAATGACTTATCTTAATAAATAAGAGGGGCTTCTGACTTCATGGTACGGTATTTCAGGGTTCAGCAGATATACACAATCAGTTAAGGGTCACTTTTTTTTCTTTCTCCAAAAAAAAGTCTTCTTATTTCTTAATTATACACCTAAAAGATTCCATGTGCTCAGAATACAAATTAATAAATCCAACTATATATATAAAGTTAACACCAGACTTTATACCAACTGCTATTTTCTCATTTTTGTTCATAAAGGGTTTAAACTAAGATAAATTATTATTGCATGAAATTTCACATGAATAACTTAAAAATGCAACCAATCCATCTAACTCCAAATTTCTAATTTACTTAGGCATGTTGATTTAATTCAGTAGGAAAAAAACATATTAATGCAAGGAGCTTACCAGAGCCTCTGTCTCAAAAGGTCTACGTACAAAAAAAAAAAAAAAACTGTAAAATGTATACATATATTAAGATATTTTAAAATTCCTACTGTGGCAGTTTGATGTAATTATGAATTCCAAAAATATAATTGAATCATGCTTGTAAACTGATCTGTTAATCTGGGCATGATTAGGTTAGGATTAGGGCGTTGAGTCCCACCCCTTGGTGGGTGGGGAATTGAATATAAAAGGCAAGGCAAAAAAAAACAATAAAAAAAAAACAAAAAAAAAAACAAAAAAAAACAAAAAAAACAAACAAAAAAAAAAAAGGCAAGGCAAAGGACAATTGAGGCAGTCTTTTGAGAAGAAGTTTTGATGTTGGAAAGAAGGCCCCAGGAGAAGAGAAGCAAGTCGTTTGCCTGATCGTCTACAGCTGACCTTGTGGAGGAAATAGGAGCTAAGCCCGGAGAGAAATGCAGCCCCGGGAAGAGAGGAACCCCAGAAGCCTGAACCCTGGCAAACGCCAGCAGCTGTCTTGCTCTAACACGTGGCAATAGACTGTGGTGAGAGAAGAAACTTAATGCTTTATGGCCTGGTATTTGTGGACTTCTACCCCAAATAAATACCCTTTATAAAGACCAACCCATTTTTGGTATTTCACTTTAGCACCCCTTTGGCTGACTAATACACCTACCAAAAACTAAATTAAATGAATAAGCACAAAAGAAGGAAAAGGTTACACACTTCCAATTTATGCTTTTTCTCTGCAAGGGCTTCCTTTTGACAATGAAGAAAATCTGCTAACATTCTATTGAGTTGCTTCCTATCATCTATTTCGGCTGCCAATCTGCCATTGTAATCTGCCAGCAACATAGAAGCATCCTCTACTATTTTAGAAAGCCTTTCTCCAGATTCTTTATCTGTTATTTTATCTAGTAGGGATAGTTCTTGGACTTCAACAGGCAAAGAAGCTATCCTCTGATGAACTGCCGCATCACCTGAAGCTGCATTTTCTAGATCTTGTAATGCTCTAAGGAGATCTAGGGTCTGAGGTGGTTCACTTGGTGATCCCACGGAGGAACAGATTTCATTTTCATCCACCTTTATCTGTTCATAATTTCACTTCCTAGGTTTTTTATCACCATACAGAGCTTGTTTAAGTTGTTCTAATACATCATGTTCATAAACAGGCCTTTCTTCCCAAATAGGTAACACTCTTCCAAGGTGCTTCTTAACAACTTTCATCAGTTTCACTTGAAACATGCTTAAAAGCCTCCACTATAACTGGTGCAAAATCTTTTGTAAACTTCGACCCCTTCCTTTTGCTGTTTTGAATGACATCATTGGCTAGATAGAGAAAAGTAAGCTTCCTGTTTGGTTTAGCTTTACCCACTCGCTCTCCCACACGGTGACTATGGGCCGTGAGTGCTTGCGGTGGTGGATGAGCCACAGGGACAAGGTCTGCACACTCTGCTGCGAGTTGCTCAACTCTGACAGCTTCTTCTCCAGCGTGGCCTCAGAAGAGGACATCCCTCCGACAGCACGTTCAAGTCGTCCCATGTGCTGGGGCCATGAGGAGGAGAGTTTCGCCGCCCTCATCGCAGCCTTGCCCCCTCACCCCACCTTTCCCCACGTCCTCACCCCACCTTTCCCCATGCCTCACCACCACCGCCTCTACATCCAAGCCCCTCCACAAACCCAACGGTCACTTTTTTTAAATGACAATTTGAAAATAATCACTTACCAAATACTATTCCTTTAGCAAATGGAGGAAACAATTCTGAATGACGGAATAAGTTTTTGTGAATTTGCCAGAGTTCTTTGTGCAGTTTCTTAAAATCACTGTATCTCTTCCATACGATTATCTAAAGAGAGGGAAAATTTAAATATATATAACATGGCGACAAACCAGTAAAAGACAGAGCAAGAGGAATTAACTTATAGAGCCAAACCAACACTTGAAAAGTAAAAGGTCTTGGGACAATGAGATTATAGGTGATTTTAATTTTTATATTGTTTGTTTATATGTAGTTTTTAATTTTGATACCTGAACATATGTCTGTCCTGAGGAAAAAAGCAACGTTATTTTTGTATTTTAAAAATATATAGGGAATCAGATGTGGCTCAAGCAATTGGACTTCCACCTATCACATGGGAAGTCCCAGGGTTCAGTTTGTGGTGCCTCCTGAAGAAGGCAAGCTGGCACAGCAGGCATGCACAGCGAGCTGAAACAACAAGATGATGCAACAAAAGAGACACAAAGAAGAAAGACAATGATACAACAAACCAGGGAGCTAAATGGCTCATGTGATTGAGCACCTCTCTTCCACATAGGAGGTCCCAGGTTCAGATTCTGGTGCCTCCTAAGGAGAAGATGAGCAGACACAGAGAACCGACAGCAATCACAAACAATGGGGTGGGGGGGCAAATAAACAAATAAAATAAATCTTTAAAAAAATGTATATATATATGTATGTATATATATATACATATATATATAAAATTATGACAGAACCACATTGGCAAGACAAAAGGGGGGATGGGCTTGTGAAAGCAATATCTTACTTAAAGTAAATGCCATTGCATAAAGTCCCAAAAGACACATGCAAAAATCTGTATCTCTAAAATATGTTCAATTCTTTCCCACTGAAAAAAAGAGTTGTATAACAGCTATTGCTCTACTGAACCAACTCCACTAAAATTTCTTATTCATTAAAGTCACTCTGAATAAAATTCCTCAATGAAATATTAATTCAGTGACAACCACGTACGAGACTACAAATTTAACAAAAGCTTGATTTTTCATTAAAAACATTTTCTTAAATATTTTTCTTACATACAATAAACGTTTTCTTTTTAAATAATTACATGAATGACACCAAAAACTTTTAGATCCCTTGCATTTTACAAAATCACCCAATTCAACTAACATTGTTCTTTTTACTGTTAATTAATAGTATTTAAAACCTGCTGGATTATCTTTTATTGCAATCAATATCACTACCACACTATTTGCTTATGGATTTTCTTTCCTTCTTTTTAAAGAGTCTTTTTTTTCCTTTGTAACATTTCTGGATGTGTGCCTATTTTCTAAAGCTATTTATGAAATGACTTAAAAGTGAAAGATTTCTGACATGATACATAGAAGGACAATTTCATTCAGTTCTTTCCCTTTCCCAAACTTCATCAGTGAAATTTAGTATCAATAGAGAAACTAGGCTATAATTTTTAAGATGGGAGGAGGAGTAACAACTCCATTTTTTCTCCCCTTTTGCAGACTGTTCATGCTCTAGAGAATCTACTGAGAGGCCACAGATTACCTGTTGCTGTCCTCCTTCAGATTCACCCATGCTTTTCTTCATAAGTAAGAATTTAGAAGGAATTTCTTCAAGATTAAAAAAAAAAAGAAGAAAGCTATTGCTGGAAATAGAAATCAGGTCCCCCATAAAAGGCATATTCACATCCTAACCCCTGGACCTGAAGGTGTGAACCCACTTGTAAATAGAACCTTTGAAGATGTTATTAGTTAAGATGTACCCAAACAGAATGAGGATGGGCCTTAATCCAATATGGCTAATGTCCTTACTAGCAAACGAAATTGCACATAGAAAGAGAAGCCTCAGGGAGCAGCCAGAAGCTGGAGGTCAGTGGGACCCAGAAGAAAAAGGAGAAGACACAGGTATGTGCATTGCCATTTGACAGAAAAGCCAAGGAACCTCAAAGATTGCCAGCAAGCAGAAGACACTGACCCCAGAAGGAAAAAGGCCTTCTAGCCTCTGAAACCGTGAACCAATAAATTCCTGTTGTTTAGACAAACCCACTGTATGGTATTTGTTTTAGCAGCTAAAACAGCTATCCTAGATAATTTTAAGTTACTTATTCCATGTGAGTATTTTAGCATTCTTAGGAAGAAAAGAAAACAGTGATATCTGGTGGCAGGTGCCAAGGTATATATAAAAGAAAAACAGCAAAATTTCTCTAGTTTTATAAAGATAGCATATTATTAGTCCATTATTTTTTGGACTAAGAGTACATCTACTTATCCTCAATAGCCTCTGTGAAGCCTAACCAAGTTCTAATACAACAACTAAATAAATTAGTTAATAAGAGAAAAAAAAAAAAAAGGAAAGGAAAGGAAATGGAAACAAATCTAGGTGGTCAATTCCTCTCCTAAATGAGAATTCCAATGTTTAATATGAAATAAATGGGAAACTAAAAAAGTGTTGCTATCATTTCAAGATTATTCTGTATTTTAAAGAGGCCAGCTATATAGAACTTTTTTTTAATTTTACTCTATTTCTAACAAAGGACCATGCAATTATCTAACTAAAGGACACTTACAAGAGTTTTGTGATGAGTGATTCACCAACAGTTCTTATTATATAACAGTTTTCCCAAAAAAAGGATTAAGGAAATGGCAGAGTATGTTCATGGATAAGATAGTTCAGGATTCTCCCTGGAAAAGGGGAACATCAAGCTACAAACTACAGCACAGCAATCAGACATTGTATTCAAAGGAAATACAACCCATTTTCAATTTTAACAGAGCTGTAAATTTTCAAAAGCAGAATAGCCTGGTATTGACTATTTACTCAACATAATTAGCGGAAGTCTAAAGAACAAAGTATAGCTCATACTAATCAGCTGACACTTTAGAGTATTTTAATTAATCAATGGTGCAAATTACTTTCGCTGACAAATATATATATATATACATTTCTTCCAAAATAACATTACAATATTCTCTTCCTGGCTACTGAAAGAGAAAAGAGAGGCATCTTAAAACCCCTAAGGAAAATACTATGAAATCTCTTTTAAAATGTCTTATATTGGACTGTTTTTACTATAAGACAAAAACAAATAGCCCAGACAGAGCCAGAAATGGTAATCAAGCGAAGCTATGTGATGCATAAAAATTTAAGTAGTCAAACAATCAATTTTAAATGTATGAATCAAGCCAAGTATAATCAGTGAAGAGTAGGGGGGCCCTAGACTGAATGGAAAATACATGTCTACCTAAAAACATTCAAGTTCAATTAGAAAAGTAACTTTGTTGCAGAATCAAGACATCCAATTTATAATATCTGTTTTAAAGACTTTGGGGGGGTGGAGAAATCCCCAATACATGTCCTTCTAATCATAGTGAAAATAAGCAGAAGCCAAAATGAAAGTAAATTAAGAAATATTAGCAGAAGCAAGCTCTCAGTAAGGATTCTAACAAGTATACAACAAGCATTGAGTAAGTCTACAATTTTAAGCAAAAACATAACAGGCTGGTCTCATCTTTGAGAAAGGGAAAGACAAAAAGAAAAAATGCAATGAAAAATCTGCAAAAGTACTACTAACTAAAAAAATCAAAAAGAAGCATCTATACCCAAAGCAGTTTTCTAAGATGTCAACATGTTAATTCAATATAAAAGTGAAGGAGGCAAAGAAAGACCCTTAATTTATTATTATAATATTTTAAACATCATATTTATTACCAAATACTTCTCATTTTTAATGAAATAGGGATCATGATTTTGAAATAGGTAAATAGAGGCCCTTTACTTATTGAAATCTTATGAGTGCCAGTTACCAACTCAATTCTTACTTATTACATTAAACAGCACTCTAATTCCTCCAATTCTTGTTTATATAATTTAACACTTATTAAAACTTAAGACCTATACAGATCTGAAATAGGACTCCAACTATTGTTTTGTGAGCTGAAGACAATTTCCACAAAAACATACCCAATATAAAGACTAACATACAAATAATTTCAACAGTTTCCTAAATAAAGCATTTAATAAGATTTTTGTCAAATATATAAAATAAAATTTCATATGGATAAACATGTTACCTCCTGGACATCCTCTGGATTTCTTCGTGAAACAACCTAAAACAAAACACACACAGAAATATTTAATCATTATCAAAACGTAAAGTTTCACGTTTCTAGAATTACTTTAAATATTTGTAAGAAAGTCGCAAGTAATTTGCTTAAAAGAAAAGAAATACATTAAATGTCACTTAAAGAGACCTTAGATGTATAAAAACCTCACTCTCAGGTACACAAACTAAAAAATGAAAGGAAAAAGCAACTAAAACAAAGTTTACATTCTGAGTTCACATATTACACTCATAAGAGTATGCCACGGACCTTCATTCTTGCTTGATATAATTCTAAGTTTGACTACCCCCCTTTTCCTAGCCTAAAAATAAATTAGAAGCATAAAAGAGGCTGCACCTGAGCAAAGCATACAAGGGTTCTCTCTGTACTACTTCTTAAACCATGCGACTCTACAATTAGCTCATTAAAATTTTTTAATTAAAAGAAAAAGTAGTCACAATGCTCAGACACCAATATTTCTGTAAGAAATTCTCAATTCACCTAACAGTGAAGAAGAAAACAATAATAACTTATTTTAAAAATTATATACAACCTTGTCCCAGTCAAGATGGCAGAATGAGATGCTTCAAGGCCCTGACTCCCCACAAAAGCTTTGAATAACCATAAAGAACTAGCAGAAACATCTTTTTCTCAGCACTCCAGAAAACAGTTAAAGGAATGCAGTAACAGGGCAAGTGCCAAATCAAGAAAACGGCTTCTTAAAAGCCATAGGATCTTATGGCATCCTGGTCAGCCCCTCACCCTCCCATCATCACAGGCTCTCAGTGAGGATCCCAGGTCCCGGTTCCAGTGTGAGCAGAACGGCCCTCATGCACATGCTGGGAGCATGTATGTCTGGCCCTATGTAGTGGTAGCCTGAGGGACTCACTGTCCCGGAACTTGCCTTGCATGTAGAAGGCAGATCAGAGAGCTCTCCTACAGAATAGTGTGGGAAAGCAGTCAGGTTGTACTGCCTCGAGCAAGGGATTGCTGGCTGTAGGACATATAGTGCAGTGTCTGGGACTGTGAGGAAACTGTTCCCTAGGAATAAGGAGACATATGTAATCTTGTAAACAGGGGAATTCCTAAGGTCACGCGTGCATGCCCCAAACAAGATACATGCTCAGAAAGGATCAGGCCCTGCAGCTATTCTCCAAATTCATTTATGGATCAGCCCTGAAGGAGAACACTCCGACTGGCACAGGTCAGTCTGCAAAGACTGGGAAAGGTGCTTTTTCCTTTTTTTTTTTTTTTAGCTGGTCTTTCAAGGAAAACTCAGTCAAAACTCTAGCTGAATACAAGCTTAAGAAACAAAACCACAGTTTAAATTTCAGCAATAATACATTAAAATATCAAAATGTCCAGGTTTCGACAAAAGATTACAAAACATACAAAGAAACAGGAAGCAATGGCCCAGGCAAAGGAAAAGATTAAAGCATTCAAAACCATCAACAATGAGGACCAGACCTCATCCTAGACATATCAGACAAAAACTTTTTAAAAATGGTCCTAAATATGCTCAAAAAGCTAAAAAGAGAAAGAAAAAACAAAAAGCCAACAAGAAAGAAAAAAATGGCCAAAGAACTAAAATAAAAACCACAGATGAACACAAACGGAGTATCAATAGAGAGATGGAAATTATGAAAAGGAACCAAACAGAGCTGAAGATTACAGTAACAGAAATTTAAAATTCCCCAGAGGGGTTCAACAGAAGACTGGAGCTGGCAGAAGAAAGAATCGCGAACATGAAGGTAAGAAAACTGCAATCAGTCCATCTGAAAAACAGAAAGAAGAATGAAATAAAAAAAAATCTGAGGAGGGAAGCGGCTGTGGCTCAATCAGTAGGGCTCCCGTTTACCATATGGGAGGCCCCGGGTTCAGTTCCCGGGGCCTCCTGGTGAAGGCAAGCCCGCCCGCACGGCGTGGTTAACTGACCCAGTGAGCACAAGCAGCAAGGGGGGGATAAATGAATAAATAAATAAAATCTTAAAAAAAAAAAAATCTGAGGAACCAGTAGGACACCATCAAGCATACCAATATAGGCATTTTTGGATTCTCAGGAAAAGGAAAGGAAAGTATTCAAGGAAATGGCTAGAAATTTCCCAAATTTAACAAAAGACAGGAATATTCACATCAAAGATCCTTAATGAACTTCAAACAGGATAAACCCAAACAGATCTATACCACAGCCTATTATAACCACACTGTCAAATGCCAATGATAACAAGAGAATTCTGAAACCCACAAGAGAGAAGCAACATGTCATGTACACAGGAGCCTCAATAAGATTAAGTGCCAATTTCTCATCAGAACCATGGAGGCAAGATGGGATGACATATTTAAAGTGCTGAAAGGAAAAAAATTGCCAACCAAGAATTCTATATCCAGCAAAACTCTGTTTCAAAAATGAAGAAGAGATTAAAACATTCCCAGATAAACAAAAGTTGAGGGTTTTTGTCACCATTAGACTGGCCCTACAGGACTTGCTAAAGGGAGTTCTGCAGGTTGAAAGGGACAATAGCCAATAGATTGAAGCGGCCTGAAGAAATAAACATCTCTAGTGAGAGTAATGACGTAAGTAAATATAAATGCCAGTACTACTGTATTTTCGGCTTGTAACTCCACCTTTTACTTCCCAAAGGGTCTAAAAGGCAAATGCACAAAATGTAATGATAAATCAGTGGTTTAGGACTCACAATGTAAAAAACATGTAATGTGTGACAAGAACTACATAAAGGTGGGGGGCTGTAAGGGTACATGTTTGTGTATACTATTGAAATTAAGTTGGTATCAAGGCAAACAAGATTGCTATAGATTTAGGATGTTAAATTTAGGCATCACAGTAGCTGCAAAAAAAAATAAGAGACTATTCAAGCTCATAAGAGTCAGAAATTAGAATACAAATTGTCAGGGGCAAGGGACAGCAGGGATGGGAAATTAATTCATAATGGGTATAGGATTTCTATTTGGTGAGATAGGAAAATTTTAGTAATGGTAAGTGGCAAAGGTACTGCAATATTGTGAATGTGATTAATCCCTCTGAATGGTGCTTGGGAGTGGTTGAGATTGGGAAGTTTATATTGTATATATGTTCCCACAATTTAAAATAAATAAATAAATAGACAATAACAATTAAATGCAATGCATGATCCTGGATAGGATTTAGTAAGGGAGAAGAAAATGTTCAAAGAGACATTATTAGGACATATGAAAAAATTGGAATATAGACCGTAAGCTTTATATTAATATTAAATTGCTTGAACTTGATAATTGTGCTTAAGGTGGTAACATAAGTGAATATGCTTGTTCTTATGAAATGTATATGACAGTATTTTATTTTTTTTTTTTACTCCATAAAGCACTAGTAAGATATTTTAATGAGGAAGAAGAAAAAAACAAAAAAACAAAAAAACAAAAAATATGGAACGCTTCACGAATTTGCGTATCATCCTTGCGCAGGGGCCATGCTAATCTTCTCTGTATCGTTCCAATTTTAGTATATGTGCTGCCGAAGCGAGCACTATATGACAGTATTAAGTGTTCAAAGAGCATGACGCATACAACCTACACTCAAGTATTCAGAAGATGGATGGTTAGGGAGGGAGAGGGGGAGGTGTTATGATTTCTCAGCCATACTCTTACTGGCACATATACTCTGCTACGTGCTGGGGATAAAATGGTGAGCAAAACAAAAGTCCCTGCCTTCACAGAGCTCATAGTCTGAAGTGGGACACAGTGAATGGGGGGGGAAGCAGAAGGGAGGAGAAGGGTTGTGTTTCCCAAACTTATTTTAATATCTCAGCATACATTAATGTGCTAAGCAACAGATTAGGAAGCATTTCATCCCAAACCTTCCCATGACAATGAATCCTCATTGCCCGCACCACAATGGTATCTCAGAAGCAGTCAAGAACATAGTTTAGTGATTTAAGACATTTAATGTTTTCATAATAAAAGCAATTCATGGTTATTGTAGAAAATACAGAAAAGCAAAGTATTCTTAAACTACCTAAGTGAAAGTCTTTGCTCTAATTTTAAGCTTAGAAGAGGAATTTCTTTTCAACCACAAGTACTTCCCAAATGAAGGGGGATGGAATTTACTTAAGCAGAGTTCAGAAAATTAAATCAAAAGTTATTTATTGAGCATTAACTATCACTTTCCCAAACAGCATCAACAAATCTCAGTGAAAATCATGTCTGGAATTAGGGAGGTTATATGTTCCTGATTCTCCTCTTTTCTTCTTGCGTTCTTTTGCTTCTGTTTTGTAGATTCCTCATCCTCCTTCTACTCCCCAACACTCTGTGAGCAATCAATCAGTCCTTGGCCCTGTTTTCTGCTTCATTTTTATTAAGAGGGAGACTACTTCTTATTAGAGATTATCTACTACAGAGAAATCTATATCTATGCTGCTCAATACTGTTCAAGGCACTATGCTAGGCCTGGGAGAAAAAAAAATGTTGACCTTTTACATTTATATTTACAAAGCATATTATACTAATGATAAATTTTATTCCCCCCAATAATCTGAGTTAGGTAGAAGTGGTTATTATGAGCTCCTTTTTTACAGACAAGGAAACTAGGTTAGAGCCAGATATTTGTCCAGGGTCACATGGTTATTCATCTTCAGATTAGGACCCGGGATTTTTGACTCCTGATCTAGTGCTCTTTCCACTACATTATACAGCCTCCCTCTATTTATCTTTGGTATTTTGAGCAATAATTAAGTTTACCTAGTTCTACAAAATCCTATCACCATTAGGTATTATATACTCCTTCACCTATTCACTTAACAAATATTAGTGCCTATTTTGTTGCTCGGTAGTGGAGTACAATGGAGCATAATACATTGAGTCTGACTCTCAAGTCACTACATTATAAAAATATAATCACTTCCCAAATACATTATCAAATTCAATACTTGGCATCCCAATAGAAGGGACTAGAATACTAGAAATATTCCTATATGTATGTAATATTCCTGTATTTAAATCCCTTAAGAATGTCCTCTGAAATGGAAAACAAAAACACAAAAGGGTTACGTAAGGTGAGTTGAGTCAAAATGTCCGTTAGTAAAGCTCTTTCTAATTTTGTCATTCTCTTCAGAGTGACAACAAGGTTGATGAAAAATAAAAATATCAAGCAGAAATCTGAAAGAAAAACATGACCACACTGAAAATTAATAAACCTGAACTCTTTTAAAATTATATTAGCCCTCAGTTAAATCAAAAACCATAGAGGGGGCCAAGATGGCGTTAGTGTAGGAGGGCGCACACTGCAAGCTCCCAGAGCAAGGCAGATTGTGGACGGGGTCCTGCCCGGGGGTTTGTGCTGTGCACGCGTGGAGTGAGAAGCTTGGGACATCTATCTGCGCGGATCGGCGGCGTGGACCAAACGGTGGAGATTCGTGAGTTTTGAGGCTGCCGGTGGAGGTTGGCACAGGCGGCTGAGCCTCGCGGTTAGGGAAAAAAAAATAAAATTAAATAAAACGGCCATTTGGAGCCGCGGGCGGGGCAAAAAAGTTTTATTTTCTGGGGATCTGGCTGCCTGGCGCCCCTTGGACCTTGTGTGAACAGAGCAAACGAGCTAATCAGCACCCGGTGAACCGGAGGGGGGATTTTCGTCGGGAAACGCAGCTGATTTCCCTAGCCACCCAGGGATAAGACCCGGGGCGCTGCGGAGCCAGGAGGAAGGGACACTTCCCAAAAAAGGGAGGGTTCTGTTGGAAGACAGGGAAGGGTATTTTATATTTTTAGACATCGATCTGGCTGCCTGCACCGCCCCATAGCTTTGGGGAGCAGATAAGCCAACCTGAAGCACCATTAGGCTGACAGCAGACACGAATCTGCACTCAAACTGATGTACTGAGCAGCCCGGTGACGCTCGAGCTCAGCGCCAGAAGGGGCGGAATCCGCCGTCTTTAGTACTCCTCACTGACTAACATCAGAGCGTCAGCTAACCTGGGGAATC